>JAODLL010044790.1:0-20290 GCA_026546735.1 Forbesichthys agassizii | reverse complement strand
CCCCCCACACAGGCTGGGGCACAGGTCAAGGGCAGGGTCACAAGGGTCACAGGGTTTTAAGATGCCAGTGTCCACACACAGAGGTTATCTAGACCTAATGGGCTAGTTAAAAGCAAAGACGGCGTACATCACTGAGAACAATATGACACACACATGGAAAGAGAGAGAGAGAGAGAGAGAGAGAGAGAGAGAGAGAGAGAGAGAGACATCGGTCAGGTGGGGGTCAGTGGAGATGACCTGATGAAATATTAACCTTGAATATCCTGATGAAATTCCTATTATAAGCTTGAATATGTAATGAATGTAGTATGTATTTGCCCTATTTTTAAATCATACATACACACTGTGTGCTGTTAGTAGTGAGAAGGATCTTTATGCTAAATATACAGGTTATATAACATCATGTCATACATCTTATTTGTTGCAGTGACTTGTGTAATGTGAGCCTCTAGAGATGGGACCCCAATGTCTTTGAACATTGTCTAACAGCCACAGTTTTATTGCATCCCATTTAATCAGATCAGATGGGATTATCTTCATCATAAGGGCATCATAAATGTTGATGGCAGCTATAAGACGCTTTTCACAGCAGGAAATATGGTGGCTTGTTTCACAAATTATCCACCAAAGAGTTATTACTCATACTCTGATGATCTGTGAATATATTTAGTTTAATTCAACTTGTAAAATAAACCAGAGCAATCCTTGCGCATTTATCAAAATAAGTTTTAGATTTACACTTGAATTTACATACATAATAAGCACTAATTGGGGTGCTTGCATTCAAATAATTTTTTTTTGAAAACCTAATATGTGTACCTGTGCTCTATAGTTACATGTAAATGTACTACCTGAATGTGTCTTACAATCATTGATTGTCATAGCGAGAAGGAAAATCACTTCAATAATGTCAGGTCTAGAGATCATTTCTATGTCAAAATGAGGTTTTAAACTTATACATGTTATTCTGCATAACTCATACTATGCCACTGAACATTGATCCGAAGTCCGTTTTATAAATGTCAACACTGTTGTCATTTTTTTTGTGCTATGGCAAGATATAATTGTATCTGACAAAACTGATATGATTCTGGAATATTAATAAGAATGAATGTTGAGTGCGAGACATCATTTACTGTATTATGTTTTTAAAAGGTATACAAGTAACTTAATACATTTGTTTGTATTAGTCAATGGAGGTGACCTTCTTATCGCTGGCTAGTGCGGAAATGCGTGTGCTACTGAAATGCAGGACAGAGATGTATGAATATTTTTCCCACCAGAAAAGGTCCCAATAAACAATGCTTGAGTTACAACGAAATGTTTTGCCGTTTCTGTGGCATCTTCTCACAGACATTGACCACGTAACACACAAAGTCAGCAGGCTGGATGGAGTCACCTTTTCATCATCACACCAAATAAAGCTCCAGTGTGTTCACAGCTAGACCACGGAGCAAAAACATAATAGGACACGGCCCAGAAAAACAGTGGGCAATGGGTTACCACACAACTTGGAGGTAGTGTGTGTGTGTGTGTGTGTCCATGCTTCAGGGTGACCCTATTAAAAACACACCTTGCAGAACACCTTTCAGTAGCACATTAATTACAGAATGGCTCCTGGGACACCCAGCACATTGGGCAGCACACAAATAAAGACACCTGCGGGCTTAAACAAAGACAAAAACAATGTAGCATTTATCACAATATCCTTTAACAGTGTTTAGACGTCAATAATCAACACAGCAATTGCTAAACTATAAACAGTTAGCCTAGCTCGAGACGGATACAATAATGTCAGGCAGAATAGATCAATACAACCGAAAAAGCTTTAAAATACTAGAACAGACCCCGCGGCTCTGAATTACCTTAGCTATGCGACATTGGCAAAGGCAACACAGTATGAAATGTAATACTTTATTGGAAATATACAGCCTTTTTTTTTAACTGCCATTTGACAGTAATAAATCACACCTAGTATGTTCTGTGAATAGGTTACTGTAATCCTTTTTCTTGTAATCGTCTACTTTCTCACCTTGGCTATAGAGAATCCACTCTCCTGGGAGAGCTAATGTGTCTTGGTTGTGGGCACAGCAGGGAGAAACTGGCTAGTTTGTCTTAGCGCAATGGGAAGGTGAGAATGTGCTCAGCAGCAAACCTCATCCATCCAGGTGGCTGCTGACAGGCCCAGATAAGCATCTCACCCTGGGCAAAAATAACACAGCGTCCCATTGAGAACTGATAATTACACAGGCCCACTGCCACACCGGGCCTGATGTATGGCCCCAGATAGCCATCACACACCCACTAAGCTGCTGCATGCACTGTTGGACACACACACACACACACACACACACACACACACACACACACACACACACACACACACACACACACACACACACACACTAAAAAGAGAATGGTCACTGCTACAGGGCCACCCTTTTATAAACTTGAACACATTCTGTTGCTAACTTTAGCACTAACAACCCAGTGGAAGGCAAACTCTTTAAAGTTTAAATGAGATACGCTCTGACGCTGCAGGTAGACATAGCTCTTTCAGCGCTCGCCGTCCGAAGATAAGAAATATCTCCGACACCTAGCATGGCGTATTGTCGGTGTGCTCTGGTCTTGTCACCAAACATGCCACCCACTGAAGCTGTACACTCAACAAGCTGTTCAGATTCTTGTCTCAACAAATACCCTGCTAGACAAACATTAGTTAACATCGCTTAGCATAGTTGAGGCCTTTGTCAAGGCCACATCTTTATAATGACACCTCTTGGTAGCAGAATCCTTTTATAGCAATCTTATTAGCAATTGGAAATATTAAAAATAAACAGTCTCCATCTCCAACACAAATATTATAAAAAGTTATAGCCTATTCCATTGACACCTACAGTATATAACGTTTTACAAAACTTATGAATGAACTGGTCCCTTTGGCATCTACAGTATATGTTTATTATGATAACACACACCTTGGAATCATAATAAACTAATGCAAGTTATGAAACCCATATAAATGTATAGACAACTGGCCTGTGTAGCAAAGCGTGTATGGACGTAAACAGACTTCCATCAGCAGTGTGCGACAGGCTTTCCTGCCAGGCAATATTTTACATAATCCCCTTAGTGTGAAGTACAAGGCCAGCCTATTGTGTGTGCTTGCAGGTGATCCATTCTTTTATAAAGTTCCCATCCTTCATATGATGGGCTGCTGTACTGACAGGGCAGGCTAATCTGAGCCATTGTGTGTCCCACAGGACTAGCAAACACCTGATACACCCACCTGGGGCAGGTTCATAGACAGGGAGAGTTCATGACATGTCGGGCATTGTGTGGTCATCCCCTGGGCATAAGCATCTATGATGTATAGCACTGTATATCATGTAGCTGGTCACTTCATTATGTAGGCCACAGTGACACAAAGTGAAACAATGCTGCTTTTTGTTGCCCTGTGTTAACTTGGTGTCATTGCTGAACTGTTTCACCCCTACTTGTCTTTAGACTTCAAGGCTTTCTGGGAGACATATGGTTTGAGGACAGGGTCAGCGAACACTATTTTAACACATTAGATTTCTTAGTGTGAATACTTAATATGAAATTAGATTCCTGGTATGTAAACAAACCAATAATAGAATTAAATAATCGGGCACTTTACTGTATGTCAAAATGAACTTAGTAATTCATAAAGTAATTCATAATTATTAGTTTTATAAAAAAAATGTGTAAAGCATTAGCCAGTTTCAATCATGGACCAAATGTTCAGTATAATATTGCCATTAAGTACTTTTTATATCAAAGTGACATCATGATATTAAAGGTGAACAAGAAACTGTACAGAATAATTCACCAAGTGAGTGGAGTTATGGTCAGGCAGTACGTCGGACAGCACTGCATGGCCTGGGGAAACTGTTGCAGACAACGTCAGGTTGAAGGAACATGTGCAGTTGAAGAAGAGGGCCACTGTTGAGGGTCTGCATTAATCTCAGCCATCCTGACAGCAGCATTGTAGCCTATGTAGTCCGAGCTCACCTGATACTGCAAAGTGACAGGGATAGCACACAAGAGATGGTCCAGGGGTGTGTATATAACCGTACACACGCATGTGATATTAATCTGTGTTAAGAGAAATCCATGACCCTTCCCCATTCAATCATTTGCTAAGCGAGGCCACTGACAAAAGCAGCTAACATGAGATAGCTGAAAAAAATTGATCTTAGGAGCTATAGTTTCCGAGAATGTGTTCTTGCATGTAAACACAATTCAGCTACCTACTGTAAGTGAAAGCATTGCACCTATTATTAAAGGCAGGGTTAGTCATTATTGCTAACTTCGAGCTCAAAACAAAACAGTATCACTCTGCGTCCCTCCGCGGCATTGACGCTACTAGACACTATTAGTGCTACAGCTTTGTTGATAAGAGTGGTGTTCGCCACTTTGTTTATGTTAAAATGTACAGCACCAGTGCTGTGTATAAGTATCATTTTTATTTTCTTCAACACGCACAGAGAACGGTAAGATAGCAAAATGTGAGGAGATATTTGTTAAATATGACAAAAAGTGCATTAGCTTACATTTAACTTGCAAAAGCTGACTATACCTTTAATCTGTGCAAATAAGAGAAGCGATTGTGTATTGACAGTGGCATCTTAGATGTAAACCACACCTACTGGAACTTGCATGCTGCCATTTTCACACACTGTGGGAAAGAACCATTTACAACTGATTCTGTGCATTATCCATGAATGTTTGTTTGACAACGTGACTGTACCTCTGCAAATGCTACCTCTGCAATAGACCTTTATCACAATGCAAAAGAAGGGTTCACTTTCATCTTGTCCTATCTGGATTCATTGTTAAAGTCCTGACGGAAGACCAAAGTCCTGGCCCACACAGATGTGAGTTGATGTGGCTGATTAGACTTCACACAAGGCTTATACACTCATTTATAGTTTATGCAATTTTTGCATTGTAACTTCAAACAGTCTAATCAGCCAAATTTACTCAAGAGGTTGTGTGTGGGTTTATTTTAAATGTTATTACTTAAGATTTGTTTTTGTATTTACAGACTAGACGGGAATAAAGTTGATCATCTTTGTAGATATGCCAAATCACTGTGATAAAAGTATTTTAGTCCTGTCACCTCTCATAGCACTTTGTCCTGCTGTGTCTCTTTCCCGGTTCTCAGCATCTCGTTCCTGACCGATGCGCTTCAACACATGGCTCTCAGCAGGGAAGGACATCCAGACCGCTGACCTGTGAACCTGCAAACAGCCCCCGCTGAAGCTACTCTAAGCTGGGGAGACTGGAAGAAAGTCCACCCACCTGGAGACTGGGACTGGGGTGGCAATTGAGCATTTAGCTCATAGTTTAGCTGTCAGTTAAACAAGCAAGTGAGCATGGCCCTCTTTTTTTTTTTATGGGCACACAGCCAAGCTTTACTTTGGAGAGAGTTTTTTCAGTTGACATTTCGGGAAATCTGAGAAAGGTTATTGCTGTATTATGCTTATGATGGAGGTCTCTGGTGGTCTCCGCAGACCAGAGCTAGGCCAGACTAAAGGAGTTACAGGAGTTACAGAACAGTAGGGCCAAGACATCTGCAGCCACCCACTAAGAGAAAACACTCTTGTTGAGGTCAACATATACACCCTTAAGCCTGTTGTTTTAAGATGTATCTCTCACTCTGCATAGAGCCAATATAACTAACCTCGATCAACTCTTGTCTGTCTGTCCAATCAGTGGCCAGCTTTTAAAGGCAGGGTCAGCTCTCGAGAACACTTGCTAACTTTGAGCTCAAATTAACACAGTATCGCTGTGCGGTCCTCCGCGACACCACCTCACACATTAAAATGCATTGTGAAGCCAATCGTAGTATGGCTTTGTTGACACGAGCGGTGTTCACAATTTTATATGTTCCTATTTATGGAGCCAGTGCTGTGTAGAATAATTTGATTGTTTTTTTCAACACCCACAGAGATAGCGAAGATAGCAAGATAGCGAAATGCGAAGAGATAATTGTTGAATTTGACAAAAAGTGTATTAGCTTACATTTAGCTTGTAATAGCTGACTTTACTTTTAAGTATAGCTACAGCTGGGTCAGAAGCAGCAGTTAGTCACCCTTACAAGAGTGAGCATGGTATTTCAGTTAAACTCAGATGAGAGGTTTGCAGAAAGTATACGTAATTTACTTTATTTTCATGAGATGGAAGCCATAAGACTGTTAACCCCCCACCCCCTCCCCACAGCCCAGTAGCAGTGTGTCAGACACTGCTGATGAGCTTGTATTCCAGGCACTGTGCTACCTCGGCCTGTGGTTCAGTATGGGGGATGTAAAACTCAACCACCTGCTGCCCGATCCCAGTCCCCTGAATCCCAGCCTTCTCCATTTACCAAACAGTTTCTAGGAACACTCATCCACCGCCATTTGGCATTGCATGGGTGTGTTTATGGGGCAAGGCTAGCGTGTGTGTGTGTGTGTGTGTCCACTCGCCTGTCCATCTACCCCCTGTTGGGGCGCATATGTATAAATGTGTGTGTTAGTCTGTCACGAGGAGTGAGGAGACAAGCAGCTGAAGCCTAATGAGCTATAATGAGTGCTAATAGTGGAAAAGCCATCTAGAAGCCATGACCTTGGCATTATGACTGATGCCTATAACCATAACACATCTAAAAACAGCCTGGGAAACAAGTTGAAACACGCTGCCCCGCTCACATGGTGAAAAGATATGTATAATCCTTATTTCACAAGAGTCATTGAGGCCATGGAATTAAATGTAATTACAGATTTTGTGGTAAATCTGCAAATTGGCTTTTGGTTTTATGAGAATCTCATGTACCGTCTGAAAATTGGTTATGTAACAAAAGACATTACAAAGACAGCAAACATTTACAGTGTGAGTGCCTTGGTCTTGATGGAAATTGAACATATTTGTTAGTTTCATGGTCTATGCATTAGATCATGTCCGTGAACAGAATTCAGTTGGGGAAATCACAGCATCCTTATGTTGTCATACTTAAACGATACAGTAAGAAGAACACTTGCTAAATTCAAACTCAAATAAACCTCTTTAAGGGCGCTCTCCCAGAAGCTCAACTGCACACATTGGAAACGCATTGTGAAGGCTAAAATATTTTTCGGTGCGGTCCGCACCACTTTGTTTATGTTCCTTACAGAGCTAGAACTGTGTAGAAATATCAGTTCATTTTTTTAGCACAAACAGAGGATGCTAAAATAAACTACAAGGAGATATTTGGTGAAGTCGACAAAACGTGTATAAGCTTACAATCGCGACATTACAGGTGTATCTCAACAAATTAGAATATTGTAGAAAAGTTCAGTAATTTCAGTAATTAAACTAATAAAAGTAACTCATATATAGTGGATTAATTACACACAAAGTTAAATAGTTCAAGTCTGTATTTGTTTTAATCTTGATGATTACGTTTTACAGCTCATGAAAACCCCAAATTCACTATCTCAAACAATTAGAATACATAGAAGACATAAGACTAGTGAATGAAGGAATTCAATACAGACATGTCAGGCTTCTGAAAAGTAGGTTCGTGTACAAACATTTTGCATAATTTACTGCATCGATAAGCCTGGAAATCCAGGTTGCTTTGATAGCAGCCTTTAACTCGTCTGCACTGTTGGGTCTTGTGTCTCATCTTCAGACGTCATTCTCGAGAACGCTAACTTCGAGCTCAAATAAAAACAGTATCGCTCCACAGTCCTCCGCAGCGCCGCCTCGCACATCGAAATGCATTGTAAAGTAAAGCGTGGTACTACGGATGTGTTGTACTTCACTTCACTTTTTATATGCTTCTCTTTACAGAGCCAGGGCTGTGCAGAAGGATTCGGATTGTTTTTTCAACACGCACAGAGAATGGTAAACTGGCGAAATGCAGGGAGATATTTGTTGAATTTGATAAAAAATAAAAAGACATTCATTTAGCTTGCAATAGTTGAGTATACCTTTAAAGGTAAGTATAAATTGCACTGCATTTAAACTAACATAACTAGTAAACTAATAACAAATAGTTTCTATGTAGTAATAAAGAGATTCAAAAACAGTTTAATTGAAAGAGATGGACAAGTATTTGTATTCCCCTACAGCCATGACTTTTTCCCCCTATTATCCCCATATTTTCTTTTGAAAAGGAAACTGGCCATTGAGACATTATTTTCGGGCCAGGGGTACAAGGGCAATGATGGGGGAGAGGTTAGCAGGCCACCCATATGGACTCCAGCTGATTTTCCAAGTACAAGACAGACACACATACCAGCATGGCCCTCATTGCTCCTTAGCCTGTGTAATACAGAACCTGACTAGGTGATGCCTTTTATGAGGCAGCCAACACAAGCAATTCACAGGCCATAACTCCTTGTCTCAACGGTTTTTGTTTGGTCATAAATTACACGGCTAGAATACCCAGGGGACCTTACTCATTTAGCCAGGAATACAGCAGGGACACAACCCTCTGTCAGACAGGGTGTGTGTGTATGTGTGCATGTGAAAATGCCATTTATGTGTTTTTATAAAAAAAACACTTTTCTTAAATCAAGTTGTATAAAATGCCTATGCCCCAATGTTACCATGTGTGTCTAGCATGCATATTAAAGCTGGTCTGTGTGTCCCTGCGCTGTGCCCTGCTAGCTAGTAAAGGGATAGCCAACCCATGGAGTTGGAAAGTAAACAAAGCAACTGCTGGTTTAGCCTCATGCTGGGACATATAAAGACCTGCATGGTTTGTCAGTCAAAGCCGTGGACACTTTAAAGCTTACAAGTTGTGTGTGTGTGTGTGCGTGTGCATGCGTGTGTGGAACTGTGGTTCCCTGCTGTTAAATTGCTCTGTCAGACCCATTCATTCCTCAAACATTCAATTTATTTCAATCAAAGCTGGACAGGTCGGGGAGCTCCCCCTCCTTTAGGCTAAATAGGCTCTTCCACTAAGTGAAGTGTGAGTGGCAGGTGGATGTGATGGTCCATTCCAAAATGTTCCAACGGGAAATTGTGTGATGTCACCTTCTGCATCAAAGGTCTCCTGGCCACAGATCAATCTGTCTGCTTAACATAAGGAATGTAGCTTGGGGTTAAAATCATTCTGACTTTCTACACCTGTACAATTCCATCCTAAAGTAATATAGGATGTTAGCTTTTAAAGCTATAGAGAAACTAACTAATTAATAAACCATATGAGGCATACATTATTCAAGGTAAACACTAACATTCTAATGCCCTGAAAAGACTATTTATTTATTTATTTGTAGGGCAAATGCAGTAGATAGACAAAGCCAACTAGGAAAAGTATTAATCTGCATTATGTCGGCAAGTCCAATGCTGTTGGATAATTTGTTCATTTCAAATCAGTAGCCTACTTCTAAATGTACAAAATTTGTATAGAGTTGTACAGAATGTAAATCGTTTTTTGGTCTTTTGAGCGGCCCGAATGCCATAACCTTCAGGTCTTACTGTAAGCAGTTTATTCTCTAGAGTTTTGTTCCATCAAGGTGAGTTGACTGTAGTACATTATTGACTGGTCCTAGAGGGGGCAAGGCCTCGTGAAGGGCCTGCGATGAGCCAGCAGGTTCATCATACATGTTTTATTACACTCATCTCACATAGGCTCTGGATAAAATGTAATTTACATGAAAACACATTTTCTCGGCTTTGGGAAGGGAAATGAGAGCTATTGTATAAAACATGAAAAAGGTCAGCATAACATACTGTATGTAGCTGCAGCTAAAGGCTTGCTAACTAAGCCTAGTTTATACTTGAAGGAGTCGCACGCATAGCATGCTACTGGTAGCCAATCTACCAATCAATTCAGTCCTATGTTTCTTTTGCCACTAAATTAAATTTCATTCACAACCTGCTAGCCAAATTGGCTTAATCGGTCCTGGTTTGATAATTAATATAAAGCACAGCAAATGCACATCTTATACTTAATGCCACAGCTAAATTGTTTGCTAATGAATTAGCTAATCATGTTTATTGCAAACAAGATGTTAATTTACTAAATTCCGGGTTGTTTGTCTCACTGCATTTATAATGAGAACAAATATCTAAGTGCCTCTTATTCCCTAGCATGTTGTGTGCATCACCAGCGTCCAATTTACTCCATCCACGTGCACCTGCACCATGCGCGCCGTCAGCACAGGACGTTAAACTGAATGAACACACAGTTTGAATGAAACTATTGCCTATAATCCTCCTTGTAGTCTACTGACAAAAATAGTTTGTATTAAAGTTTTCATATTATGAATTACATTTTTGTGTTGTCAACAGTATTACATGTTAATATAGCCACAGGCCATGTTTAAGGACATCGTCGGCATCTCGTCATAGTCTTGTTTTAGTCAGGGGAAAAAAGGTTGTTGACGGATATATTTCGTCTAGTTTCGTCTGATGAAATTAACACTAGTAGCTACATGTATAGTAGTTTGTACACCAATTTGATTTACATTGCAACCAACGCCAAGTACTTTTATAGACAGTAGTCACCACCATCAAAGTGCTTGGATTTAGGGATGCAAACAATGCATACCATTGTAAATAGGTACCAATCAAAGTTAACAATAATTTATTAATTTGATTGTATTTGCCCAACTAGTCTTAATTCTACTGTGAAACCATGAATTGTTGTTGTTAATGATGAATTCGACATCACAATTAGTTCCTGACACTTTTACATTTCAGCAAGTGACTGTACAGTATTTTCGAAGGGGAGAAAGGCTATCCACTATGGATGCAAACTCTAAGTACTAGGACTGAATTTAGTGCCTTAATTCTAGGAACCATCAACGTGTTCGGAGATAAGTATATTTGGCTGTGTACTAGCCACAGGTTTCACACAAGTGTTTTACCAGTGGGGAAGTAAGACAAGTCATTTTTACACTCCATATAAAATGACGTATCGTTCCCTGCTTTCTCAGAATGCTGCCTTAAGGGGAAATCTCAGAGGCCCCTTAAACATTTCTCCCTGGTTGTGTAAGACGGACTGTGTGTTCGGCCCATAACAAAAGATGCCTTGAGCTTAATGTTTTGGAAAAGGAGAGAGAAAAAAAACAATCTTTATGGAGCTGACCCTTGGTACCTTAAGATGAAGGCCACTGGTAATTAATACTGCTGTCCCACAGTCGATTTTCCTCTGGCACTGTCCATGGACGCCCTTGCCCTGGTGCTAGCCAGGTCCTGTTGTAGACACAGGATATGGAGATGACAGGGGCCTCAGCGGTGCGTGATTGGCCCCCACAGGGCTGGTGATTAATGGCCATGGGAACAGAGGGAGCATGGGCGGGGCCTTTAGGACTCTACCCTGGGTCTTAACAGAGGAGGCAACAGAACCTCTGAGCCTAGTTCTTCCAGCCTCTTTAGGAGACAGTGATTGAGATCCTGAACGACCGTGTCTGTTCTCTCAAGTATGTTTGATCTCTAGTCTTTGATCTTAAACAGATTCTTCAGTGTGTGTCCGACTCTGACGTTCCAAAGGGAGAAGGGGAGGGGGGTACAGAGGTTATTGAGATCCTCAGATATGACTTATGAACCCTACAACAATTTCAATGTTGAAAGTATCTGATTACAGCGACACAGCATTCTGCATCAAACCAGGGGCTGGCATTCTTTGTGTGTGGAACAGTGTTTGCCTTTTCTTAGTCAGATTGACAGGCAATCTGACTAAGAATTCGCACATGCCTGACCAGTTCTGAGCAAGGTCGTGAGTAAATGTTTATATGTTTGGTTTATCTTTAATGAATTCACCTAAAAGATTCAGATTTTTGATAACTGAGAAATTGATTGAGACGTTTCTCAGCACATCAGACTTTATGGAAAAGTGAATACTGCATACACACAACAGCTACGACTATTATAACCACTTCATTACCTTCCCTTGCAGTTGGCATGTCCTGTCCAAATACAGACTCGTGCACACACCTTTAGCAGTTTGAGTTCAGTGTGGAAGACTTGTGCAGTAGAAATACCATATCAGAGCCTCCAGAAGAACGTTATGGGAGGTTGGTGCCCGTCTACTCCTCTGGCCATTCACAACAACACGCTCCAATAGGAAGGCTGTAATAATATTAGTGGGCCTTTATTTAAAAGTGCTAGAAACCCAAAATAATACAGATGCTAAAAAACATTGATGACCAAAGATTACAAACCAAAATTCATCTATTTTTAATATAAGCTTTAATTTTATTTGAGAGATCAGAATTGTTTGGCTTATAGTGGATATCAAATAAAATGAAAGAATGATTGATTAAATGAAGAATATACTGTACGTACATGTCGTGCACCTACTATGACAAATTAAATCAATAATACAAATAAGCATTTAATAAACATGTTATATCGAAAGACGTATTGTACCGAGGCTAGATTGCTCTGCACCTTTGAGACAAAAGGGTCACTAGAGTGGGAGAAAAACATCCCGACCCCACCTCCCCAATTACCCATCCATCTTCACCTCTGCCATCTAGGTATCAAGACTATTGATATTCTGACCACGAATCAGATCCTCAATACCTCTTCATCTAAATGACTTCCTCAGGTCAAGGGTCAATATCCCATCACTCACTAACCTCTATAGCTGATGAGCTACTCCACAAAAAATCTCAGTATACTATGATACAAGGTATTATATACAGGTACATTTTGTGTAATCTAATAAAAATCCCATTCTTACATGAATGTTTATTTGCTTTTAGTATTTCAATGTTATAACTCACATTTGGTGGTAGCCATCATCATACACAATTTTTCTTTTTTACATACTATGAGTAACATTTGTTTATGACAGAAGTGGGAAACCTTTTTAACGACGTGACTCAATATCCGTTACTGTGGCACACACATCTGCTGGGAACAACGTTTCATGTGAACTGCAGCCTGGTGGCTCACTGTGCCTGTGTTTGTACATTATATAAATGTGTCTCGCTGACATATTTGTGTCAGGAAATAGGTCTTATTGAGTGCTATTCACAAACACAAAGGCACATAGAAGACAGCAATTATTACATCAACGGCAACATTAACAAGTCAACAAGTCCACAACAATGAACCTCAACAAAGTGTTCAAAGCAGAACTACAACAGAACCAAATCCCAAGTTAATTTGTCCCAATAAAATCTGGTATGGGTCAACGAGGAAGGTGAAAAGAACTACGGGTTGTGTTTTGTTTTGGCCTCCAGCTTCACAAACAGTGGCACTAACAAAGTAGCCTTTCTGTGGCGTTTCCTTCCACTCTGATTGGACTAATTGGAACCTGTTGACAGAGAGTCCCCTCCGTGCAGGAACTGGCCAATCAGCATTTGGCATCTGTCATCCCTGGCACACAGGGCTTCCACTACCTTATAAAGGCCTTTGTCTCTCTGACCTCTATGACCTTTAGGATGAACAATATGGAAATCTCTGATATCCTTAAAACAGGACAAATGGTGATGATGCTTTTGTTAACGTTAAAAAGTATATTGTTATGTAAGTTGCTTCTTGTTTTTAAAAAGTTAAAATTGATAAAACAGACAAATTAGATTTTTTCCCCCTTTTTATATACTTATATCCTTACTGTATTGCTTTATGTCTTTGTTTGAACCTGTGCAAGTTGACAAGACAGCACAGTTTGCACCCTGGTTAGCTAGAGAAATATGTGGGTGGTGGTGGTGTTGGTAGTGGTGGGGTGTCAGAATGACTGAGAAAGGCCCAGACCTCCAGCTCATCTGTCAGTGCTATTATGAGGCGCCTGTACCTTGGCCTAGCTGCACCTGTCTCTGAAAGAGCTGGATCATCCCCCTTCTCTCTCCACCACACTTCTCTCTTCTCCCCCTGTCTCTCATTCTCTACTCCCCCCAGCCCTCTGAAGCCGAGAGAGGATGACTTGCATGGGGATCGCCATTTATCAGGCATGATGGAGAGAGCAGCGGTTGCAGTTAGCTAACAGCAACAGGCAGCTGTGTGGAGCTCAGCGCTGCAGGGCGAAACGAGATAATAGACACCGAACAAGATGGCAACAGAGCCCGGGTTGCTGGCCAATGTCATATTTGTGCGTTGAACTGCCTCCTCCTGTCCTCGACCCTCATGTTCGCACAATGGAGGCTTAACAGGAGCTGTCAGCAGACAACACTAGCGTGAGCATTGGAGGGCGCTGGGGCTAGCCAGCATCACATTAGCCCTGTGTTTGTGCCGTACTGAAAGCAAGCTAGCTACAGTTAAAGCATGTTTTGTTGCGCTTTCTAAAGGAGCTCACGGTATCTTTTGTGACCAGTGTTTACCTACATTGAGCTCCAAAGCGTCAGAGCGTCATATCACAGAGAAAAGCAACAAGGCTTTAAAGTAAGAGGTTAAAAAAAATGAAAAATTAGGCAAGGTGTCCAGCGGGCCTCCACTTTGCACCTGAGTTTTGATCAATAGTCAAGTGATGACATGTCGATTTGCACTGCCAGGAGGGGATGGCGCACCATGAATGGCTGTGCTGAGAGACGGCGGCAGGTGAATTGTTCTGACAACGGATACAGTGTATCAACATACGCCTTTAAAAGTGTGTATCTGCCAGACTACTGTCGTTCGGTGTTTTCTTACATTTGGTGCCTTATTTGACCAGCGCCCGTGAAGAGCAATATTGTGCACTAACCCCATTGTGCTCTGCTTTTGTGATAATGCCATGTTTATTTGTTGTCGCACTGTACACATCACTGAGGCAGCTGCAGCCTTTATCTGAACTTTGATACATGTAATTAAAGCACAAAGGCACTTAAGCTCTTTATCCATGAGTACAATACAAAAGCGGTGGGATGGGATGATTACATGAAGCTGAATCAGCTCTTGATTTGTACTGCCACTCAACGACGGTTTGCAGATGTAACATTAGAGTAGTCAGATTAAACACTGTTTGTCTTGTTATAGGCCCTGTTTGTGTTTGTAATTTGTGTTCTTGACATGTATGCATTACTCCAGCATATACAGTATCTAGAAACATGATACCCATGTTCATTTAAAATGTAACGATGTATTTTTGTATGTGTAATAATAATGCTAAGCACAACACATGATGTGTCTATCCATGACCATTAGATGGCACTAATAGCATAGCTTAGCCTTAGCCAGCAGATTTACACTTGGAAGTGATTATCTACTGTAAACACCCTGCCTTACTCCAGTAAATTGGCCATTACCTTCTATCCCTGCTGCACCACCCAAACTGTACAAAATTCTTATTTTAGCTTAAAATAGTAATAAAATACTAAATAATTTTAGAGAGGGGAAAAAAATAATAAAAACACAAATTATTTTCCACAGCATGCCTCAATCCTGTTCAATCATGTATTCACATTTGGAAGAACATTAATAGATTAGTTACATGAAGTAGATACATAAATGATAAATAATACATACACAATTACATACAATTTAGTAATGTATCTGTTAACATGAGGAGACATTGGAAAGCAATTATCCGAGTTTCACTTCCACTACCTTATAACTCCCTTTGTCTCTCTGCCCTCTGACCAGCCTCTGTCATCTATAAAAACACAGACAAAATAATAGTTAATAATGGCTGTAATGTTATATAAATGGCTTTTAAGAGTTCACATTGATAGAACATAGAAAATATGTATGTAACTGGAAAATGGAAAGCTATTGTTTAGCCTACCTGTGATACCAGAACGCCTTAGAATAAACCAATGGAGAACAAACACTTCTCCTCTATTGCTACAGTGTTTACTGTAGGCGTATGAGCGCATCTCAAGTTCCAAAGAGGCTAGCCGCTGATAAACAAACAAGCAACTGAACCAAACCTGGTTTGACAGGGACAATCATTTGGTGTGGTTTTGCCAGCCGATATGACTGTTGTGGTCTCGCTTTTATCTCCCATAAGAATGCACAGCCACAACAATAAAGGCTTCTTGGCCTGCAATACTGTACATGAAAGTGGATATCCACTTGTATGGACAATATGCCCAATTTTGTATTTTCCTTTCTCACTTTCACAGTTACAGTAGATACAGTATGGTTAACATTTGTCACACATGGTCATGAACTCAATTATTTACTGCTTAGTTCTGTTAGGATCTCATTGCCTTGCAATAAATAAATTAGCTACACACACTATACTTGCCAGGTCACTCACTGCTGAAATAATTTCTACCCTCGGTATGGACTATGGAACCAATAGCGTCAGCTGTGCATATGCACCTCAAGGCCAAGCTTAGTGCCGCTTCAGTTGGTCACTCTAAAATATGACACCTTACAGAACTGCATGAATTGTCTTTATTTCACTTGAGGAAATCAAAGCTCTAACCATATTGCATATTCAACATTAAAAGGTGGTCAGCCATGCTGGAGAAAGGTTGATATTTGAACTCTAGCCAAACAAAAGCACTTCTTCTTTCAATGCCATAGTGCAGTGGGTAAACAATTCCATGCCAAGCCCCCCAAACAGCATTAGCTAGCTTTAAGGCTTCATGCCGGGCCCCCACTTTTGCATAATGTCAAAAACAAAAAACAAGAATAAAAAAACACTGCATTTCTTTAGTTTTACCCTGGTCATCATATCTATATTTGTTTTCCATATCTTTATCTTTCTTAGACGTTTGGCTATTATAAGCATTGTTTTAACAAACTTTTTTTGTATGTGTTTTCCCTAATTTTCCCTCCAATTTGTTCAAATTCCCTTGGAGCTTCCTGGGAGACCCGCCCCTCATGTTGGACATGCATTGCCAAGGCTGGGATAGTGTTGTATGGTGTGGTCTGCACCACTTTGTCTTCTCATTTACAAAGACATAGGAGGGACAGCTAGCGCACCATGCGGAGATTGTGGCAAAGTGAATTAGCTTACAATCGCTGAATCTACCTTTAAGATGTCTCTGAATGGTTCACATATTCATGCTAGCCTGTATTTATACAGTTTTGAAATTTGAGCAAGACCATCATATGAGTAATGGGAATGTGCCTAGGAAGTGACCATGTTATCATTGGCTAAGTCAATGGTGCTGCATTTAGAATTACTTTCCGAGAACTTTGATTGGGCTTTAAATATGTGACCTGTATTGTATGCGTATGTGTGTGTGTGTGTGTGTGTGTGTGTGTGTGTGTGTGTGTGTGTGTGTGTGAAATGGATTCAGTTGAATTGTAAATAAGCAACTTATTGAAATCCTCCTCAACAATTAATGAATTCTATGTTGAATGAGTCACCTGAGGAGTTAAGAGTTGGAGCTTGTATATTATTATAAACATAACAAATGATTTGGTTATGTGTAATGTACCCATCAAAAGCTGTCATTTAAAGAACGGCCCCAATTTAATTATTTGTCTCATATATAAAAACTTAATAGCTGTTATAGTAACTTTCCATGGGGACTGGCTTCCTGTGACTTACAATGAACCCCTAAGATAAAAAGTAAATACACAGACAGACAGACAGAGAGAGATAGTCAGACAGGCGATGTACAGACAGACAGACAGACAGACAGACAGACAGACAGACAGACAGACAGACAGACAGACAGACAAAGGTATCCAGAAGCCAGCCAGGTAAGCAGACTAAATAGAAAGCCATGTAGTCAGGTAGCCAAGCCAACAGATATCCTAGAGACAGTCAGTTAGGGCATGGAACACTAGTGATTCAGTGTGTGAACCAGAGTGGACCTGATATCCACTCAGCCCTCTGTGAAACGTATGTCAGACTCATTCCTATTCAGCCAGGCAGAAAAGGACCACTCTTGTCTTTGCAGGCTTGAACTGCCAGCACAATTTCCTAGTCATGAATAGATTTTTTAACCTAAAGCCCTGGCCAAGTGCAAGAGCGGTATTAGGACCCGTGTCATAACAGCTTACAGCCAAACAGCATGCTCTAAATGGCCTGGTCCTATTCATGGAGTCATTCAAAGTGACAGGGTCCTGAGCCTCTCTCTAAACCCTGTGCACAAGAGTGAGGCAGGCTTGTGCTTGGCTAATGTTTGGGGACTTTGTGTTTCTCTTTGTTAGCCTTGGCAGTGTAGCCCTATTTCTTGCAAACAGGAGTTTTTCTTTAAGAGCAAAAGCTTGGCACATCACATAATATGCTCCCCTGCCCCAATATGAGGTATTTATTTGACAAACAAAGAGGAGTGGATTACATCCAATGGGATCTCACTGATGTTATGACAAAATGTGGTAACAATAATGTCTGCCAGAGACCAAAAGAAATCACATTAAGAGAGCACTAGATTTATTTTGATACTATACTGTACCTCAAATCATGGAATATAATTAAATTGAGTCATGTGATCCTATCACTGCATCACTGAATCAATGCTAACATGTCAGAATATGACTAAATAAATTACATACAAAATAAGTAATTAAATTAAAATACATTTCTTAATTTAGCTTTTATTATGTACAGTAGTGGGTAAGTTAAAGAGTGACGAACATAAAACTGTTCTAAATTATGTATTGGTGAATGTATAATACAGAAATATTGTAAAGGACATTAGTCTAATGCATGACCTGGGGTCTGTTGTACAGTAGAGCCATTACTATTTACTAGAGGGATTTACTATTAGCCTTTTATTGCTGACGATCTGGAATGTGACCTTATTCCTCTGTTGATTTTATTCCAAACCACCTGGGATAAAAGCGGCAGTTAAATGCCTAACGTGTAAATGTAAACACAATGGTGCCTGCGGGGTGAAACAGGACACCAAAGAGGTGTACGCAGTAGGTAAGGCATCTGACAAGTGTCACTGTGACACTACTGGTATGTACACCATAAGGATCTGATATCACTCTCTACTAAGATAGAGACTGATGGTCCTGGCAAGCTAAATAAACAGTGAATAATCCGTCTTCTTAGTTGCTAGCTGACAAGGCCAGTCATGGCTGAAATCAGGGCTTGTGACAAGTGACTCAAGATGTCCTGATAGCTGGAACAAGACATACAGGGAAATGGGTTGTGGAGATAGAAAACCCATACTAATAATAATAATAATAATAATAATAATAATAATAATAATAATAATACATTTTATTTTAGGATGCCTTTCAAAACACTCAAGGACATCTTAAATTGTAAATGCACAAATATTAACACAAAGACATTCGCATGAGCATAAAACATTTGCAGGAGCACACATTTCTGAAATATAGGATACAAATAAAATAAAAATAAGTGTGTAAAATAAATAAATGTGAAATAATAAGGTGGAATAATACGGTGGAGGGACATGACCACCGCCATCCCCGGGTCATCACGTGTAGACCAGATCGGAGCAGGCAAGCAGAAGCCTTCGAAGCACGGCAGGAACCAATACCTGTACAACTTCCCCGGTGGATCAGACAAAGATGTAGTCCATGTCCAGGCAGACTAAACACGCCCTCACCGTTCCGCCGGTGTCAAAACATGGTGTCAAACACCCGGTATGGTAGGTTAGCGTAGTCCGTTAGCTAGGTAGCTAGCCAGGCGCTAGTTCTGCGCAACTTTACAAATCGAAGGCAGTAAAGGCATAAAAGATCATCAGTCAAGTCAAAAAACAAAACAAGCAAACATAACTTTATAAAAGAAAAGATAAACACTAGTTACACATCTAAAAAATAAGAAAGACACATAAAGAGAAGTGGCAGCAAATTGCGCCAGCTTATCTCTCCCTAAAAAAAAAGAAATAAAGCATTGTTTATTTTCTTGCATTGCCGAAATATATATTCTGATTTTGTTAGTACAACTTTTGTCATCAGTTTGATACAAACATGTTATAATGCAACCTGTATGCATAAAGAACTGAATATATATGAGTGGGATCGGATTAGTACTACTATACTGTAGTGATTTTGACATATCCCTGAATAAGAGCTAGGGCAGGTGCCTGCCAGGAGAGTCCTTAATGGTCCCGGCCTGGCCACAGTGCATTTCTCTGGGCTGGGTGGCCCAGGCGAACAGCAGGCTGCTCTTATCAAGCAAGGCCTTGTGCTGACAGCACACTGAGAGTGCTGAGAGTTCTGTTGAGAAACATTGATGTGGTCCAGGCCACCATACTCAAGAAAGGAAGGAATAGTTTATTGAGAGCTGTTCCTAATCATCATCATTCTTATGAATTATGTACAGTATGCAATGTTCCCTTCCTCCACATTAAACAAGTAATATAAACGAGTAGTATTATCTGGCCAAAATTCAATGTTGAATTCTGACCAATCAGGACCTCTTTTCTTTGACTGGCCTGGTGAATATATCTTGCCTGTCAGTCATACAAATTAAAATTCTTAATAATAACAATATACAGACACACACACACACACACACACACACACTATATAT
>JAODLL010044779.1:0-20293 GCA_026546735.1 Forbesichthys agassizii | reverse complement strand
TTTATTTATTTATTTATTATAATTAAAAAATTTTTTTTTTTAAATATTATTGAATCGCAATAGATATTTTATTAGGTAATTGCATACATATATTTCTAGACAGACTTGAACAGGCCATTTATGGCTATAAGAAAATCAATTAACAGATTCAGAGCGAGCTTAAACAGGTAACTTATCATATTACTCTTCTGAAAACCGCTGTCATTAATAAATATAATCACCATTGGACAATTCAATACAGCCTAGCCTGGGCAATGCATAATATTAAAGACTCTTTGGAGAGTATATATTCAACACAAGATGTTCCTAGATGCCACAATCTGTGACACGCTTTGATTTTATTATATTGTATTATATTGAATGAGTCATGACTCAATTTAAATGCAAATCTGGGGATATTTTGTGGAATTATTTGATGGAAGATTGAGTCTACTTTTCAGGTATAGAGGTTTACCCAAATGGCTAAATTACACAAATGAGGTCTACTCTTCAGCCATAGAGCTTTATCTGCAATCCAATTCTAGTTTATTTTCAGACAAGGCTTTCTCCCCTTTTTGAGGTGTCTATCTGACAGTAACACCACCTCTGTACTGTCCAATATTTATAGCCACAGTCGTCACAAGAGGAGCCAACAGAATTGGAGACCTCATCTGATAAAATAGAATACATTCCACAAAGCAGTCTAGCACACAATCATATCTTTCGGAAACCAGGGAAATATAGCGTGGAAATTGAGTATTAGCCCGACCGTGTTAAAGTTTTGGACTCGTACTGTACCCCTGCTATTTGGACATGCCAGAGTTATATTCCATTTGCCCTTTTGTTTTTTAACGTTTTTATTATGAAGATCAGTCATGCCAGTAGTGTGATCATGAAACCTTCTGCGCCCATCAACCACAAAAGATTAATTATTTATAAAGGCAATAAAACATTTACGGTAGCTGCAATTATGGAAAGTTATTCCCTCATGCAATCCCTAAATCCCATTCTTAATAATTACATTAAAGTCGACAAAATTGGCCTTTATTGTAGATGAGGTTTGGCATAATTATCATGGGCAGTATTTTTTATTAAATGATTTAAAATGTCGCAAGCATCATGATGACAGTGGGCCTGAGGCATTATAGAAGAGACAGAACACTTAGAGAATTCTGAATAGAACTCCATATTGGCAAATGTGTGTCATCTGCTTTATACCGGCCAAATCTTAACCTACTAACCTACTAACGCAAGCTGACAGTGATGCATGTGTAGTAGAAGAAAGCTATAACCTGTGTGGAAAAAATACTTTTAAAACCTTTTTTAGTCACCAAAGGTTTTAAGCGATTTCTATCAGATTATCAGATGTCCCGATGACCATTGAAGTTGCAGTTATGGCTCATTTGTTTAGATACGGCCTTCTTAATAATTGCCTGGAGGCATTATCAAGATGTCTCCCAAGTGGAGCCAGACTTGTCTATAAGGGGTTTTACTGGGCTAAGGATAAGGTGGGAATGCCACGTGGATATCTGGCCAAATGAGGCCAGAGGGACATTTGAGGCAGCAGTCTTGTGAGTGTTAGCTGCCACAAATGGTCCACAGATGATGCAGAGCCTAACATCAAACACATTCACATCAATGGAGACCTAAACACAGAATAAACACATTACTGGTGTTGCACATTCTTCAGGTTACTGTCCTAAGCCCAGTTAGTATTATCTGTTATCAAGTTATCTATATGAAGAAGACCAGGTTTGCTGCTGGTGGTGTGGGGTGGTGTTGGATTGTGTGGGGGGGAAGGGTAGAGCGGGGGGCCATACAATGGAGCTCACTATTTATACACAAGCAGTGTGTACTCTGATAAAAGCAAGTGTTATTTCGTTTTTGCAAGGAAGGATGCAACAGGCAGACGAGGTGCGTAGCAATTTGTGTAATGCACGAATTAGTATTAGTGTCAGTGAGAGACAAAGTGAAAACATTGGTGCATTCAGGGCATTAATTATGCTGTTTGCCAAGAAAACAGAATTTGGAGATTATTGACTATTTGCATTTATGAAGATTTGTATGTTATTGTGATGATCAAATGAAGCGCAAAATTGTACAGCAAGCCCTATTGTGGATGCAAACGTTTTGGTATTGTCGTTAATGCGATTAAGAGTTAAGATGTGATCATATCACTGATATTGCATATGCAGAATTATCACGCCATTCTGCTTTTGTAGCTTGATATTAGTACATTCAAGAATCTATAGAAGAAATTTAATTTATATAACATTAAGCGTACACTTCTTACACTTATGTACACTTCTTACATTCAACAATCCAAAATGGATGAAGTCTGCCGCCAAGGCAGGACAAGGGAAACCGTCCCTTTAACCATGTATTTGATTTTGAGTTGACCTTAGTAGTGTGAAATTGATTGTGAGCCTACAGGTGAAATTGAAAGGCAGCACAGATATTAAACAATCAGACAGCAGTAAAGGACAACAGTGGTCTGTAAATTGCAATGTAACGACACTATTGTGTTACACACACACACACATACACACACTCACGCACACATCGAGAGGAGGAAGAGTGGAGGGAGGCTATATGAGTGCAGGGGTACAGCCCACCGCTTTCTAATAACCTCCTCTAATCTCTTGTCAGCTGTCCTTGAGGCTGTCCGCTCAGAAAACATTGCAACATTTCACCTTCGACAAACCTCCATCCAGCCCACCGCTTCACCAGTAGGAAGTATGAGTTGCTCTCCATCAAAGATATTGGACAGGGTCGGCCCCCGTAGTTGGCTGTGGAAGAGAAACCCATTTTTATCCCTTACCCTGTCAGCTTGAATTAACCTTCTACCTATTACTAGCTATGCCACTGTTGATGTGCGGTTCTATTTTCTCCTAGCGTTCTTCTAGTTTCTGCAACCCCCTTCCTTACCCCTTCTCGAAGTACATTATTTCCACTCCTTTTCAAGCAGAATAGCCTTTTCGGACAGCATTGTGAAATGGTGGTATTATCTGTGATCTTGTGTCTTTCCTTAAAATGGTGCAGAAGGCCAAGTACTTCCATTGATTTTATTTTATTTTTTTATGTTTTTAACAGCCAATATTTAATTCCATCAAAAAGCATTCCTCAAATCACACCACCGCTGGCAATGAAATCATAAAACCCGTTTTGCGTTTCAAATCAGGTACTTCTAGGGTCACAAATTCACTTTGTGAATTTAATTCGGAAAACTTTTATCACCTATCAAGGTGATCCGTCGATCAGAAGCTTAGCCCACCACCTTTCATTCTCTGTCATCATTTCTATTAATCACATTTTCAAAGTCTCTCTCTCTCTCTCTCTCTCTCTCTCTCTCTCTCTCTCTCTCTCCATGATACCGCATAATAGCCTTTGTGCTTACAGGGATTCTTTTTTCCAATTAGGTAGAATCATTTCTCCAGCACTAATCCGAAACACTCTGTAGGGCCTCCGCCCCCTTCTTTGATTTAACGCTTGGTGTGTTTCCGGGGGGAGTTTGAGAGGCGGCCATGTTGTGGAGTCCCTGTGGCTGCTCAGTGTGCTCACCTCCTGATTGCTCTCTCCCAGGTTTAGTGCTGGTTTATGGAGCATGATATGAAATAACCCATTCTTGGTCCGCCAGCAAAGATTGGTGTAGCACAACTCCTACTCAACCCAGGGAGCTCCAGGTTCAAGGATGACAGGTCCATGGAGATGCCCTCGAGGCAATGTGGGCAGCGTGCGAAATGGACGAAAGACAAGTGGGAAGGGAGCGGGATTTTACAAATGCGTCTGTTGTTAGATTCTGAGAGCGTAGGAAAAATGTCAGGCTCAACTCCATAAAGCAGAAACACGTGGTGCTTAACAATGTGATCAATTCGCCAGGCCAGGCTTTGCGTTTCAAGGCTCTCCCCCTTGTGAACTGTATATTTATAGTGTGTGGTGTTAGCTTTTTAACAGATTTATTAATACAGCCATGAAACACATGCTATCATCATTTTGTAAATGAAACATGAACATAAACTTGTTTGAATGTGAATGCATACTTGAACGTGCGATCAGAACTAAATGCTCATTATTTGTATTTATGGTTGATTGTCATAACAACTCATCAGAGATGTGTGATCGTCTTGTGTGTTATTACCCTTAAAGTCAGTCATTCTTGAGAACTCTTGCTACGTAACTTCAAGCTCAAATCAAAATAATATTTCTCAGTGGCGCCGACGCACACAGGGAAATGCATCGTGAAGCAAAGCGTACTACGGTTTTGTCGATGTGAGCGGTGTTTGACCCTTTGTTTATGTTCCTATTTAACGAGCCAAGTCTGTGTAAAAGTATCGGTTTCTTTTTTCAACACGCACAGAGAGTGGTAAGATAGCGAAATGCAAGGAGATATTTGTTAAATTTGACAAAAAGTATTAGCTTACATTAAGCTTGCAACAGCTGACTATACCTTTAAATATTCAGCAAAGCCTCAGATACAACCAAAGACTTCAGACAAATCCCCAGTTTTTCCTCAATGGTTCTGACGTAATGATGACTACAGTATAAGGCAGGTACAGTGTGTACTTTGGTTATCATCAGGGATCTTTGGAAAGCAATGAATGTATCTAAGGTTGGTTTTAACCACAATGAAAGCATTTAGGTTGTAAGAGGGAACGAAGATCCCTGTGGGGAAAAAAAAACATTCAAAATGCTAATTTAAACCTATTTAGCAAGGCTCCACCATGTATCATAGCAGCAATACATACTACTGTTGCTGTGTTAGATGTGAGATCCCTGTGAGAACAGAAATCACTAAGGTGTGTCAGATAAGTGGAGAAAGACTAATAATGCGATATGATTAAATTGCTTTTAAAAGGCAGACCATGAACAATATACTACAAAGTAAAAAAGTACCTTCCAGAACATTAATGCATTTCTATTCAATCAAAATATCGATTTTAGATTAGTTTTTGTTTAACCTGAATTTCTCAATAATTTCATGAATAATCTTATTTTATATAACTCTTATTCATATATCCAACAAAGTTGTGCATATAAAAAATGTAGAATTGAATAGTACAAGCTTTTCTGGTTGTTTGATGCAGATAGAACATTATTTGCCAAGTAAATCTCAGAGGTTTTACAGGAATACAATAGTGATTTTGTTTTCAAAATTATATAAAATAACTGAATAATAACAACAACAACAACAACAACAACTGTAATAACAACTACTACAATATTTGATGATGAGCAAATTACTTTAGCATTATAGCAATGACCAGTATAATTCACAGGAGCTACCATAGCGGTTTCCCTTGACCTTGGCTGCCATGTTAGCATGCATCAGCAATCTACGTCTGTGACGCTTTGATGTGCCTCTCGCTCTCTAGCCACGCATGAGAGGGTGAAATATTGACTCTCAAGACTGATCAGCTGTGACAAGCGGCCCATCTTTCCGCGGCCAGGTTCACAACATGCCGGGAAACTTTTTCAGCTTTTCACAGTTGCAGTCACCTTAGCCATGAGCGACAACAGGCTCCCGGAATCGGAATACGAAGCTCTGCCTGTAAATTGCAATAGCTTGCGTTGTGCAGACATAGGTTAATCATAACGCAATAAGTGGTTTTCGCCACTGACATACCCATTGAGGAGACCGTCGACAAGTCATTTACCTACTGCTTATATGGAATAAGTGAACATTACCAGATTATGATCGATTCTTTTGCCCCATAGTTGTAACAATAGGTCCGTCCCGTGGTCACTGTCTTGTGCTAGTCTTGTCATGATCATTGTTTAACTTGTGTTTCAGGCCTGTGTTTCCCTGCCTGGTGTTCCCCAGGCTCATTAGTTCCACCTGTGTCTGATTAGTTATGTCTCATGTGTTGCACAGGTCCCTCATTAGTTGCCCAGGGGGACAGGGTCTGACTATTGCGATGTGGTGATGTGTGGTATTGCAGCCAAAAGAACCAACATCATTGATTTAACTGCTCCAATGCTCTTTTCTTTTTCCAGGTGCCACTCTTGGCTCATATGGTGCATCATAATAATTGTGGTGCTTATCTACATATAAATACATTCAGATCTACATATATGCTTTCTAACAATGTCAATATTGCTAGTTTGGACGTGTGGAGTTAGCTCGTGCACGCTGTTGCTCGTGCATCTCTCGTGCATGAGCAACAGCCGGCGCATTAGCAAGCACACGATCGATTATACTTTTGGCGTAAATGCTAAAATACAAATAAAAGCATGCCTACAATTATAACAGTAAAGTCTAAAACACAACACAATGTCCTGTTGTATTTTATGCTGTACTACGGCAACTCCAGTGTCGGTTGTAACGTAATCTTCTGTCTGTAAAGAGAGAGAGTTTCAAAAGAGCCATTTTAACGATGGTGCGACTCTTTTAGAATCACGTGCTTCACTGCGACAATAAGCAAAGTAACTATGATATGTATTTTCTCCCTGTGTCTATCTACAGTCTAAAGTCTTTGTGGAGACGGATTTCAAAGCTCCAAGTGAATTGTCCCAGGTCGTTTGTCAAACAATTGAGTATTTAATTAGTCAAAATGGTTGGTGCTTATTATCAGGTATAAGTTTGAATTGTAGATTAAAGTTAACAAAAAGTGACTATATGGCAAGTAGCATAGATACATAGAAATATTACCCAAGATGCAGCATACCATGGTATAATGACCAAGACAGAAACAGAGGAACATAGACAGAGAGCACACCCAGTCAGCTGGACCAGGGAAACACCAGACACACATCATTAAGCAGAAGCCCCCCACATCAGAAATGGGCATGTTTTATACAGGAGAGGACTGTGGGCTGGCACTGTTTATTGTCTAAGTTCTACTGGCTAACTTATGTTGATGAGGGAAAGTCTCACACAGGTGAGTTACAGACGTCTTGGCATCGGCCTCCTGTAGTGTGTCCCACACTGTATCTCGGCCATCTGTCAGTCCAACAGACCTGAGAAGTAGTTGTGTGTTGGGGGTTTGTGTTTTAAGGAGGTTACAACAAAGGCTTGTCTGGTCTGAATCAATTAGCTGCCCACTTCTTCTGGGGGAGAGAATACAGTATGATCAGATGAAATGTCTCAGGTGATCAATTAGTCTGGGGAACAAATAGTGGACTTTAATAATAACTAATTAATATAGGTCATAAGGTCCAGCCAGTCATTCGAATCCACCAGTCTAAAGTCCATGTAGTTGCCCAATGGTCTATCTTGTCTCCTTGTGTCCCTCTGTCCTCACTAGTGTTTCCCCAGTTGCTCGTGGGTCATTGTCCATGTAAGGGCCGTTTCCCGTGTTCCAGCTATGTTTGGATTCAACTTTTTTTTTCCATTGAACCTTTGTTGTCTCGAGACGTGCATTTGGGTCTTACCCCCGCCCCCCTCTCATTTCACATTGCTATAGTAACCAAAGTAAGCCATAACCGTAACAAGCTATACAACGTGTGTAATGTGTAAATACAGACCCAGGAGGAGACATCTTACTTGTGTTCAAGCCCATGCTCTGTCTCAGCAAAACAACACATTATCTTTTGAAATGTTATGCCTTTACATCTGCTTTCATCTAATAAGCGGTGCGGGGACCACGCCAACCTAGGAAAGAGAACCATCTCATACCATTAACGAAGCTCGCAATGCATGATCTTAGTGTTGTAGTACATCTTTGACGTAACCCGGGAATCTTTAGGCTGGAGAAAAAGCAAATGAAGCACCATCGCCGTGCATGCTATGAGCGCTTCTGCTCTACGGCTGGACTGAGCAGGCCGTGAGCGAGCCATTAAAATGCCACCTGCTCTGCATAGCTATTTCCTCCTTGAAGCGATGCATCAACAGCAAAACATCTTAGCTAAACTCATGAAGCGATTAAACCTCTCCCCCAACACACACACACACACACACACACACACACACACACACACACACACACACACGCGCACACCATTAGACACATGCCTGCAGTCAAGATGACGACACACAACATATGGTGCTCGAACCTCCAAAACGCCTGCAGTAGACATGCAGGGAAGCATAATATCAGGGTGGTGCTATGCTGGGATTTTTGCCTATACTGGTGGAGGCTTTGTGACTATTGGCTCGTTTCAAATGCTGAATTAGTTTTTACAATTGGTTTTTGCAAGTAATCATAGTGACTAAAAACACAGCTATTGATCCATATGATGTTGTATTAGTATAAAAGCTATACGGTGATTACCCCAGGTCTGAATGTGGTTTTCTTCGGTTACCGACATGCCACTCGATGAGCCATCAACGCAACTGTGATAAATATTTCCATTTAAGAAATTATCCATATGGGCACTGACTGTGATCACTTATCCAAACCCAAATACCCACAAGTCATCATCAGCCTCATCCTCTGGCAAATCTATTTACAGCAGTCCCCAGCACTTTAAATTAGAAGATTACTCGTTAGTCTATATGATTTAGAGAAGGCACAGCATTTCCATCACTGCGAGGTCTTGCAATCAATATGTCGATAGTTCCGCATACCATTACCCTTCACAGTCTCCCTAAAAAAAAAAAAACAGGGGCTGCAATTTAACCAACACACCACATCAGAAGACCATAACAAACAATGACACATAAGCATTATTTGGAATAGTTAGTTGCAATCTTCACAATCTGTTTTGCTCTGCATCAGTCTGTAAATATGGGTTCTGGACACTGATTGGTTGGTGTGTCTTCGGCAATTTAGTCCACAATCTTCTGACTGACGTCTATTTTTAATGCTCCTACTGTATAGCAACACCCTGACCTGGCTAATGTCAAAGATCGTAGGGCATTCTTGCTAACTCCAAGCTCAAATCAAAACAGTATCACTCTGCGGTTCTCCGCAGCGCCGCCTCACACATGGAAATCCACTGTGAAGCAAAGCGTAGTTCTACTTGGTTGATTGGAGCAGTGTCCGCCACTTTGTTTGTGCAAGCTAAGTGTATTTGCTTACACGTAGCTTGCAATAA
The DNA here is from genome assembly GCA_026546735.1 of Forbesichthys agassizii. Taxonomy (NCBI): domain Eukaryota; kingdom Metazoa; phylum Chordata; class Actinopteri; order Percopsiformes; family Amblyopsidae; genus Forbesichthys; species Forbesichthys agassizii. Next base: position 11,338 of record JAODLL010044779.1, on the reverse strand, counting down.
ATGACTATATTTGAACACATTAACACAGATTATGCTGTACTTTGGCTGGACTTAAATGTAGAGCCACATATTGTAAGCTACTGTACAGTAATAAAATATAATATAGCTAGGTTCGCTAGCTACCCATTCTGTGAGCACCCTGAAAAAAAATGTGGTGTTTCTACGGCAGCCCTGGCTCTGTAAATGCGAACGTAAACAGTGGCAACACTATCCCAACCTTAGCATTGTGTTTACAATCTGAGGCGCAGGACTTGTGAGGGAGCACCCTATTGGTATTAAAGCAAGAGATGTTTTTGTTTTGATACAGCTTACATATCAACAATCCTTCTCCACAATCACTGACTCCACCTTTAAAGATACACAACAGGAGGCTGCCTGCAGTGGAAACCATGACGAGACGACAGGCGAAGTAACGGCCGGCGACGCGAAGTAGGCGGTACCGAGTTAAACTAATCTCAACTCCAGGCGAAGCGATTGAGGAGATTACCAATGGAAGATAAGGATACCGTTGATTGACAGATGACAGAATCTAAACAAGCGACCAACTTTCAGCGGATCGCGGATCGCTTGCAGTGTGTCCGGGGCTTAAGGGCCAAGATGTCCTCCATTGAGATCACTGCGCTTAGCAGATGGACACAGACAGATGCCTACAAATGAACTGACGGAGAGAATGCCTTTTCAGCAGTATTCTGATTGCCTTCTCTCGCCCTTCCGTTCTGACATGAAGGTGCTGTGTTTCCCCTCTTTGCAATCACTTGGGGAACGCAGGTATCCGGGACACAGAGGTGATCAATTACCCTGCTTGTCTCCGGCCCTTCAAACGCATTCCTGGTTCTTGCACCGTCGATTAGACTGCTGTTAAGTACTGTACTTGTACATTACACTCCAGAAAAAATGGAGGACAATTCTGAAAAACTAAAATTCACTTTGCTTCAGGCATGCAGCTTTTTGTTTGGTTTTAGAGTTCTCAACACTGACAAAGGTTTATCAAAAGGAAAATGAAACATTAATATCAGTAACACTATGCACCTTGACTTGACCTTGATTTGCTAAGATGTGGTCATGTCAAAATGTGCTAGAGTTCTGTAAAATGCAAAAAGATCTTGAGTCACTAGTTGTATCGAAAACAAATATAATTGGAGAATTGTACTGTTACATTTTTCCTGTCAACAAAACAAAATCATATAGCACAACAGCATAAAAGCATAATATTTTAACTTGTCTATCAAAATGTTATTTCTTCTGAAAGCTATATCCTTATAAAGGGAAGGTCTGTCTGTGTCCTCATTACACAGGTCTGTGTGGTTTTAAAATGTATTAAATCACAACTGTTATCTGCTGCTTAGGTATATTAACACAAGGTTTGTGGGTTTATGGGGGAAAGGATTTAGGAGATTAAAGACCATTTTAGTAGTTATTTTAAAATTGATTAATACAAAGCAGTTTTGTTAAGGCCGTTTTAAGTTTTCTTTCGTAAAAACTTGTTTGGTCTTTAGGTGACTGTCATTTCTGCGCCTCATGGTTTATGAATGTCCAAAAGCCAGCCAGTGTGTCACAGGATGAAGTGTTCCTGTAAATATTTCAAAGGTCAAATTATGGCTCATCTATTACTCATGACATACCAATCGCCCAGAATTGTGGTGTCTTAATTATACCATAATCAAAAGGAATAATTAATCGAGCAGTTGCTGTATCAACTCATTGTTTTTCACAGCCTTGAAAGAGGATTTGTGAAGCTAATTATTTGCAATTATGGGTTTTCGTCGAAGGCGTAAACAAAGGAAATTCATGAACTCAGCAAATTACTTTTTAGCCCCCAGTCTTTTAAGATGCTTTGCCCTCTGAAAAATATGAGTTTAAATCAACAATGGAAAGTCTATTGATTCAATAAATTCTTATGACAATGAATGTGCTTCAGTCAGGACCACTACTCTGTCAAAGTAATATTTACAGGATTAACTTAATCATTTACATTTGGAGGCATGGCTCTGTCCTGGAAGCTCCTTGCCCTTCCATGTGCATACATGGAAAGGCACAGGCAGGGAGTGCAGCTCCCCCCCCCTACTGGCTAGCAGTGGCAGTGGCAAGAATGGGCAGATAGCCCGCTTAAGTATACACGCTGGTGACAGAATGTAAACAAGCATCCTTGAGCAAGATGCCTTACCCCCTACCTACCACCCTAACTGCTCCTGGTGGTTGGCCGCACCTTGCATGGCAGCAATCACCATAGGTTTATGAATGTGTGTGTGTGAATGGGTGAATGTGAGGCAAAATACTGTAAAGCGCTTTGAATAAAAGCGCTATATAAATGCAGTCCATTTCCCATAAAGCAACAATTATGTGGTCTATCAGCTGACGATACAGGAATGTGACTCCTGCCTAAACTTCCACTGTGCTTTATATATTTATATTAAACTTAGAATTAGAGTATAACATCAAAAGGTGGGTAGCAGATCCAAGTACGAACATAGTCATGGTAAATGGACTGCATTTATATAGCACCTTTATCCAAAGCAATTGCAACAGGTAGGTCATCACCTGGGTTTGTACCCACAACCCATGAACCGACAATCTTCCAGCTGGGAGTGCAACACACAGACCACTAGACCATCCTGCACCCCGTTCTTATATTGGAAGGTTGTGATTGGACATTCTTAAATTTGAAGGATGTGATTGGACATTCTTAAATTAGAAGGTTGTGATAGGACATTCTTAATATTTGAAGGATGTGATTGGACATTATTACATTTGAAGGTTGTTATAGGACATTCTTAATATTTGAAGGATGTGATTGGGCATTATTAAATTTGAAGGTTGTTATAGGACTAAGTCTTTTTTTCCAATGAAGACAACCTACCATTACGCTGTCAGACAAATGTTCCACAGCTGTCTCTGCCACCAAGGATCACGGTGAGTGGAATTTAATGCGCTCGGCAGTCACTCTAATCTTCAAAAGATACTGTTATTACACAGCTTACATTTTTCTCTATCCGCACAGTTTTTACTCTGCCTGGCCCATGACAGTGTGTCAGGTGTAGCGAGCCAGGCGAGATTACAGTAGGCATCAGCTGGACTTCCCAAAGCGGTTCAGCTTAAAGTATCTATGCGTCATCATTTGTGTGCAGTCAGTGCACCCACCCCTCAATAAAGGTAAATAAAAGAAAACAAAACTACACACACAGGTGCAGGAATTCTGAAGCTCTTTGTGTTTTTCCTTGACAACTCCCACCACAGGGGGTCCGGTTGTTCGTGATTTGAATATTTGAAGACATTTGAGAACTCTTGTCAGAAAAGATAAAACAGCAGTTTTTAAAAACTCAACATCACATTGAGTTTGCACAATTGGGCATTGCAAACTATACTGTATGAACATGTTCTTTATTAATAACACAAACTATGTCCAATGAAACAGCCAGGAGCACCATTGAAGGGTAAATAATGCAAGGCTCCTCTTAGCTTAATGTGTGGGGTAGTTCAAACGTAAGTGTATATTCAATGTTATATTTTATTACGGAAAGCAGGGAGGGGGAAGGAAAGAGCATGACAGATCAGTAATGTGGAAACGCTGGACAGAGATGATGACGTGCGTGGGCATGGGGCCACGCACAGAACTGTTTGGCCTGCATGAGCCATTTTCTGGTGACAAAATGATTCACCCCATTTCATTTATTCATAATGTTTTCTTTTGGCTTTGCCAGGCCTTACACATTACTCAGATTAAGTGTTGGGCCACGGGTTGAGAAAAGACATACAGTAAGGCAATCCTACATACCTGCCTGCCAAGAGTATGACACGGGCTTTGCCAAAAAGGATATGTATTATTTTTCACTGAGATTTGTCGTAAAGTCACTAACTTACCCTTTGAGGTTCTCTGAAGCCAGTGGACTGTAATTTTTAAGAGAATCCTGCAGCATTTTGTGCACTGGTTTCTATAATAATGTATCCTTACAGGTAATATTGTCTTCCCAGTCTAATTAATATCATATTTACCCCTATACAAATGAGTGCACTTGCAGCCAATTTGTTACCAAGCTTGTAAACACTGTCTTTCATCTCATCACTTGAAGAGATGCGCTGCGTGCTCTCTTTATTAAACTGAATATGACATACTGTACAGTTTATTTCATGTTCACGCATCACCTAAGAATAAAATAACCATGCGTCAAGAAAACTGAGATCGGGTTCCTGGTTGCATTTGTCCATCCACGCGTTAGCGTGTTGCTGTTTGTAGTCCTTGCGCTTGGCAAGCAATATGTAAATGTCTCGGCTTGATGAATCCAGTCCACATGCCATATTGGTGAATACAATTAGATCCGTAACGCTAATGCATAAATAAATACTTCACTTGAATCAAGCGAGGCACCTCGCAACTCATCAAAATACTGTCACACGTAGCTTCACGACACCTCTCTCTGTTTATTCATTTTTCTCTCTGCTGTGTTGACCCTGATGTATGCGTTTTATAATAAATGTATAGCATACTTGCTGTGCCATAAGACGAAACAGGCCTGTGTCTTCACAGTGTGCACCTAAATGTGAATTATTTGCATTGTGTGGACTGTATGACTTTATTGGCAATCATTAATCCGGTCACTTTTATGATCATCTCAACAATACGTGAACTTTAAGCAGTCTGCACATACACACACACAGTTATTCTGTGTATAAGGCGAAGTGTTTGTTTCACAGTTTCATGTCACATAATGGCCGTCTCTGCCTGGCATATGGGAACCAATATACCACAAGAGGATATTTTGCCATCTATCCTGCTCTATTGAAGAACATATGACATAGCTTGATATTAGAACAGAGATGAGTTCCTGGAATTCTGAGGTTTAAAACATCATTGATACTTCTAAGCTATTGAAATAAGGAGTTTGCTTTATATGAATCTGACATATGCAGTGTTGAGCAAGTTACTCAGGAATTGTAATAAGTTACTATTTACTTATTACTTCAAAAATGTATAATATTACTTTATTAATTTCTGGGTATTAAAATTATTTAGTTACATTACTAGTTAGATTACTATATTACTTTTTCTGTCACTACCCTGCCTCACTTCTTCAGAAAAATGACAATGTGTGTAGCCATCTTAATTTAGAATTGAATCCTTTTACTTAGAACAATAATTAATGTTACGAGTCAACAATCAGCCAAAGTAAAACATTGCAGCCTCTCAAACCAGATGATTGACAGGTTGGTTTAATTAGCCTACCCTAAGTTTGCTAGGACCAGAAATATTGTTCTTGCAACTAAGCAATGCAGCATTACTTAGTTTAGTAAATAGTAATTGTATTACTGTTTAGTTACACTACTAGTTATTGAAAAAGTAATAATATTAAACTAACTAGCTACTAGTAGCTAGTTACTGCCCATACTAGTAGATAATTACTGCCCAACACAGGACATGAAGCAAACAATATGATAATGTGCATTGAGTAATCCCACATGTGTAAACTGACAAATGCCAAGAATACTCTTCAGAGAAGAAATCTCTGAAGATTTTAGGGAACAGTCTCTGTGGCTAGGTTCTTCTTGTCTCCTAGCAACGCTAACCAATTTGCGTTTCAATTGTGAAAAAAGATAAGATAGTCCAGTCCCACAGCCGTGTCAGAAACCCTTTGGAAGTCCATCAGTAGAGCTGAGGTGAAATATTTCAGATACGTTTACAAGTCAAATTGGGTTGTGAATGTGGAATCCCAATATGCTTGTGGGTAACCACAATAATAGGTTTATGCCATACCATGCAATTATGTGAAACAAACTTGCATTCTTTTGCAATTATATTGAACTGCACAAATCTCTTCCTTGTAGGTTGCCACGGGCACTGTGGTACTTATCATTGGACACATGCAACATTTATAGGAAGTACATATCTAAATAAGCATTTAGATGACATGGTGATGCACGCCTCCAGCCTTTTTCCCTTGAAGAATAATATGCATTAAAGTTTTATATGGTGACATAAGAAATGCTGTGCGGATATACTGCCTACAGTATCGACACAGGGTTGATCTATTCATAGATAGTCAGTCCACAATGGTAAGTTTGAATAAAACTGACTGCTAAATGATGCGGTTATGTATAAATGCACATTGTGTTGTTTTAGAAATAATCTACACAGTTTAAATTACAACACAAACCTTCACAACTTTACATACACCCCGCTAAAACTGGCATGTGAGGAATGCTGTACCACTTGAACACAATTATCTAGATTCTAGGCAGGCACTACAGTATGAACAGAGGAGCACTGCTCATCTACAATGCCATTACTCTATTTTTATCAGCAATTTCTGTTATTAATAAAACAGCAGGGTGATAATTTAATCATTTCCAGGTGCGAGATGTTTCTACATTATATTGTTGGTACTTTCCTGCTAAAAGTATTGAGTGGAATAATGGATTAAACCCAATTCTGAGAACACTCACACACACACACACAATTAAAAACATTGATAACTGCTGAGGTGCATTTACATTTAATGGTCTGGCTTTTATTTATATATTTATTCTTTTCATGGTATTTGTGTTGCTGCCATTACCTACATAAGACAACAACAACAACAACAACAAATTAAATATATTATATAAACATGCATGTATACAATACTAATATAGCCAAACTAAACAGAGACTGTCAAATGACGTGTCATTTGAGAGTTTTCCTGTTCTAGCTGAGAAGGCCAGAATTCCTGTTTGGTTGGCATTTGGCTTATTGAAAGGGCACATTTAACTTAAACCTGAACAGGTAGACAAAGAAGCAGAGAATATAATAAAAGAAAAGGGAACATTTTATCATTTTGAAATGAAACCACTGAAAAGATACTGAAAATAAAATGTAGAATGGTGTATAGCTTATTGTCAGGAGACATGACCTTTACTTTGAAAGGTCATGGAAGCTTAACTCTTTGTACTTTTCATTGAATATGTGTCCTTTTGAAAATTCATGCATGAAAATAGTTAGTTGAAAGTCTATTTCTCAGTTTAATTAATCATAAATTACTTTCCTTTACTTATATATTTTAGTCATTTAGACTTCACTTTATTTATAGTAGAACATCATTTTATTTAAAGAGGGTTACATGTTCAATGAAACAACAAGGTCACTGCGCTAACATCTTCTAATACGTCAAATCTTAGAGCTTTCTGTGATCAAGGTCATAAAGTAACATTTGATTGTAGTAAAAAAGCATTACACTTTAGTGTTAGGATAAGAATATGGTGTCCAGCACTCAATCTTTGTCCTACATTTACATTTACTGTTTGCAAAAAATGATGACGTTAGTAAGGCTAATGCAACAGAAGTACCGTAGAATTAGTAGTCAAGTATTAATCACCAAATATCACGTTAAAATGTTTAAAGCCCCGTCTGCAAAATGCCTAATTGTTTTTTGACATATTAATAATTGACATATTAAAAAAATTATCTGACAAGCCTATATACACTGTATATATAAAAACAAACATTAACCACATCATTTATTTTATTTTGTGTCAGTTTATTGTATTTATTATTAAAATCCAAAACAAAACCAAAGTTATATACTCACATTTTAATCCTGTGTCAATTCATACACTCAAGAAACCTCTACAATAACATCCAGTTAATCCAATTGCAAAGGTATTTCGCACTTAGAGAAATGAGAGTGTGACATTGCAATAATGTGTGCTCAGATATGGTTTATACTATGGCTTCTTTACTTCAAGAGCTACTTCAATTAAAAAACTTGTGTGTTCATTAAGTGAAAATGTCAGGGTCTGGTATTGTCACCACTGGAACTGGTATTGTGACATCACTCAGACTGGTATTGTATTACCATTGGGACTGGTATTGTGTCACCACTGGGACTGGTATTGTGTTACCACTGGGACTGGTATTGTGTTACCACTGGGACTGGTATTGTTATAGCTACAGTATAAACACGACGCCGATTGCCAAGTTCAGATGAAACCCCAACCCGCCCCCTGTTCGCAAGACCATCCTGATCTCGCGAGGTGGGGGGGGCTGGGGGGGCTGGGGGTTGGATTCAGACGTGGGGAAGGTGGGGGGGGACTCAGACTGGGTAATGTGCCCACAGGACGGGCTGCTATCTGCGGGATCATCTCTGCTAAGAATGAGATCCCTCTTACGACCTTCACCAGATCCTTATCTTAAGGCCTGCACACCACAGGACCAAGGTGTGTGTGTGTGTGTGTGTGTGTGTGTGTGTGTGTGTGTGCGTATGTGTGTGTGTGTGTGTGTGTGTGTGTTTGTATGAGAGGCCGTATAGGCCATAATTCATACTTGTTTCACACTTTGTCTCACACGTACACCACTATACTATCACACATGTACTATCATACTCTCACACATGCAATACTCTCATACAATATCATACTATCATGTGTAATACCAACATGAGTATGCTTGAGTGCAGGGTAAGAGTATGATAGCGTATGTGTCAGTATGATAGTACATGTGTGAGAGTATAGTAGTGTTTGAAAGCATGAATTATTGCCTATACAGCTTCTCATAGTATGTGTGTGTGCATGTCCGCATACATGTATGTGTGTATGTACGTGTACAGTATGTGTACTGTGTGTCTACCTGATTGACAGGGAAAGAGGTGCTTGTGTGAGCCAATATGTGATTGTACTTGAGTGAGAGTGTGTGTGTGTGTGTGAAAGAGACGTTATGTCTCGTGTGTCTGCCTGATTGACAGGGAAAGAGATGTCTGTGTAAGAAAATACAGTATGTGGTGTGATCTGCGTGTGCGCGCACGCTTGTGTGTGAGTGCGTGCGTGCGTGTGTGTGTGTGTGTGTGCGTGCGCAGGCGTGTGTGCTTGCAGCTCAAGTTGCTCTTTGCATTGTTGCCATCCTGTTTGTACCCGTGACAGCGACCTCACACATTCTGATAAGACGCCTGACGAGGCCGAGATGACCAGTGTTACGAGGTCACCCCCTCGTTACCACGATGCTAGCGAGACATGCAGTAGGTCACTCCGTCGTTACCACGACGCTAGCGAGACACGCGGTAGGTCACCTTCTCGTTACCACGGCGCTAGCGAACCAAGATGCTAGAGAGACACGCGATGTCGTTTGGGTGGCCTCTGTTTGTCTCACATTCTAATAGTTTACCCAAACTCCATATGACTGAGTACAAAAAACTTTCTGGGCATTTGTAGTAATCTAAACCAGCGGCTCCCAACCAGGGGTTTGGAGTTCCTATATGCAGGGTCACACTTTTCAGGGATCCATGAGATGCTAAATATCTATCTTTTTATACTTATCAAATGTGTAGTCTGTACATTATATATAGTTATGTTTTACTGTAATGGAAATGGTTCATAGCTCAGGGCTCACGTATACAGTAATGGTCCCAAGTGGACCCAACGTTAAATTGGCCAATACTTTTACAGTGTGTCATGAGTAATGAGTCAAGTGTTCAGCCTCTTCATAAAGATATCAGAAAATTAGCTTAGGAATGTGAATTATTTTTGCTGTATTTCAATATGATGAACGGTGATGCATTAACGCAATAGACCAGCGTTACAAAAGTAATACTTGATAGATGACTTATCCGACCAGTTATAAACATGCCAAATAAGAGTTATTGCTCATCCAATAACACTGTCTATTAGACAAACACTAGCTCCACAAAAATTGTGGTTTCATTTGTGAAAACAACACAATGGATTTCCTATATTTGCATCAATCAGTGATAATAGATTCCACTCCACTGTCCCGGTTTACATGAGTAAGCTATCCAGGGACTGTGCTAAGACTGTAATGAGTGGATTTGGCATGGAGAGGAACACCACTTTGGTTTATGGAAATTAAAATCGGGCTTATCCACAAATGAGCACAGGTGGTTTTGGGGTTGTTGTTTATTATTCCATTTTTTTTTTTTTTCACGTATATTTAGGGGATTTTATTTCAGCATTTTCATGGTTTTGATAAAGGCTGTTTGTGTTGTAATGAATGGGTGATGGGGGTGGGGGGATAAAGCCAGCTGCAACTGGAGAGACTAGAGAGAGCAAATTGAAAAGTGTTAATCAGCAACTCAACTGTTGTAGAAAGTGAATGGAAAATCCAATTTGCCATTTTTCTGTTGTCTAGCAAACCAGTTGTCTCCGCGTTATGCACCTGCAGTGGTTGATTTAATTGTGCCTGGATTCTAACCCGAGCTAAGCAACAGAAAGATACATCAGTGCGTGAAGAGACATGATTTATGGCCCTGACACAAAATTAATTGTGTTTGCTGTATTGTTACAGTTTAATTTTACGTACGATTTCCTGTAATTCTGTTTTGCTTGAGCTGGCCCTTGTAATGTTTTTCTTTATAAAAAATAAAAAAAGAATTCAAAATCTCAGCTCTTCTGAAACATGCACCGTAAATAGGGGGAAGAAATGAATAACATGAAATATTATTACTTCTCTATTTGTTATTGCAAATCTGAATACATTTAAAAGGTCGATCACTGATCACTATCAGTTATAATGTTCCACCCCAGCTTACTATGTTTGAGCATGAGCGGCACACGTCTAAACATCTGAAACCAAAATCAACAAAGTTTATAATCGCCACATGCCTTGGTACCTGCCCATCATATATAAACTGTATCTTATACCTGCCAAACCATAGCCAGCATTACCTCATCTGTATCTGGGGTATGGTTGACAAAATAAAAAATGCACAGTAACCTGTGTGTTGGCCTTATACTTAGTGGTAGTTTGACCTGTCCTAGTGGATGCTAGATGAAAGCTAAATTTATCCCCAAAGACATCCTTTTTAAATAAGTATATTGATCATTACTTTCCGGCAAAAGGATTACCAAGTGTCAAAAGATAATTAAATTAATATACAGTATGACACCAATATTTCTTTCAAAACACTGGATCTAGACATTTTTTACTCGGGCGAGGGAGTATGGTTTCCCTTAAATGAAATGACAAAATGCAAATGTGTGTGCATTTTTTTAGTTTATTGAATGTATACAGTGTACTGAATTGTGTAAAAAGTGGTGCTTTAACACTTGAGGTAGCAAATTATTACATGTTAAACAAGACTAATACATATTTACAACTTGCTACAGTTATTTTCTGAAGTTCTGAAAATGCAGAGGTTTTCCCCTTTAAGGGACAATAGGATAACACGATAATGTTGTTTGAATCAGTGTTGTTTCGCTATTGGCTGCAAAATAATCTAGAATTACGCATTTAAAAGGGAAATTGATAAGATTGTAAGAAATTGTAAGATCATCCTGATTTTGAGCATCAGTATGGGGGTAGATTTCTATCAATATTATTCAAGCGCAAAATTATAATCCACACGTATTTTTACCATCCACA
>JAODLL010044738.1:0-20300 GCA_026546735.1 Forbesichthys agassizii | reverse complement strand
TCTCTCTCTCTCTCTCTCTCTCTCTCTCTCTCTCTCTCTCTCTCTCTCTCTCTCTCTCTCTCTCTCTCTCTTTTCAGCCATTGCAATTACTTGTCTGTAATATAGACTACTGCGGCTTTGATTCAAATGTGCATTTAATGCACCCTCATTCATTTTGTAAGACTAATAACGATGCTTGTTTGTGTTGTATTGCTGTCAATGGAAGTTAGAGAGAATAAGTAACTCTACTAAAATATGTAAATGAAAAAGCAATTGGCAGAATTCCCCTTGAAGGGAAAATACTAGTACAATAATTTGAGTTGATCATTGCCCATGCTACATGTGATACTCCGGTGTAGTAATCATCTGCTGATGTACTGATTATTTGTAATGATGAACAATAGATCGCACTGTAAAGAAGATAATCACTGATAATGACAGAAATTAGAGGCTCAAACATTTACTCCTGTCATGTTCTCTGTTCTCACCTGCTCTATTTTGTCTCTCTCTCTCTTAACAATTATAAAGGTCTTTGCTTTCCTGAAGTTTCTCTCTTCTTTGTCAAATAGAAACTGATAGTAAATATTGATCGACAAATATAATCCAGAATGAATAGGGCTGCTGGTTTAACTGGTTTTAATCCCTTATTCTTGATAGCCTGGGACAGGATGTCACCAATAATGTTAAGCAGACTGCAGATGCAGACAGTGGTATGTTGGTGTGGAATTTTGCAGAGTTGTTACAGAAAGTATAAGTGATGGCTGGTCATTGTGTTTGCATGAAACTGTATAATTAAAAAGGAATAGTTTGGATCTGTGACTTTTTTTTCAGTTGACAATGGATTTTACTCTCCAAGGTACAAGCAACATCTTGCTTGATGGCCAGAACATGGTTAGTTTGTGGGATTAAAAAACATAGATGCCATTGCTGACTATTAACAAAATGTATAAAACAGCAGGTCTGTTTTTCTGTGGAAAAGGACTATGGTTCTGTGTGGGAAGACTTTCCCATATAGCCATAATTGCCATAATTGCAGTTGCTAGCAAACAGTTGCAGTGACATGCCATTAACTGACTTTCACAGACTAATGAAATGCTACAGGTGCCAAACTTCCATTCCTTTCTTGTTACGGGTAAAGATTTTGCCAGAACCTCTTATTGCAACCATTGTCAATGATTTAGGTAGCAAGAGATTTCAAGCTTGAACAAGGGGTTATATAGATATACAGATATAGTTAACAGATAGCTTTACCATTGTAAGGTGAGGACACTACCAGTGTAGTGGGACTGAAAGCATGCTAACAACCAGCAAGGCATTGATTTAAAGCTTGGCTAGCATAGCTGCGTGCTCTGTGGCAGTTTTAACTGAAGATCCATCATGAGATATTATGATAATTCATGCTAGAGAGTCACAAAATGGTCAATAAATGTCAGTTTCTGAGAGCTTTTCATGTTGTCTGGCCATTACAGGCTCTCACATAGCTGTTAACAGCCTCAGCTGCCTACTATGGCCCTAGAGAAAACAGGAGGAGAAGGCATGTCAATCAAAGGCACTCAAAACTAAGAAGGGCAATGTGGAAAAGAAAATGAGAAATAATGGAATAATAAATATAATAAACCTTGTCATATTATTCTAAGGGTGTTACATTACCAAGAGGAGCAAGAACAAATGGACACAGTCAAATGTAGGTCTGATGTATAGCAGATACTGTAGGCCTATGGGCCACTGAGGAAGTGTCTCTAAATTGTTCTCATAGGCTAATAAGAGTTAAGAAGGGAGACACTCTAACTCACACTGTAATACCATACATGAAACAGGTATTCAGTTTTCTTTCCGGAACATCCAAAAGCAGGGTTTTTTTGTGCTTTCTCTTCCCCCACTGATTAAAGACATTTAGGGACATTTTTGAGTCGTGTGGCGTCCACTAGCATTGTCCCATTCTGGGAAACGAGCCTTCATTCTGTACTGTTGCGATGGGATGCAACCATGCATAGATAATCCCCCCCCTTCCCCAGTAGATACGTTGGGCACCGGGCCAGATAAGCCATGTTCACCAGACGCTACTCTGTCACCACTGAGGTATGCTTGCCATTTCCTCCCAATGTAAACACAGGACCCCATTACATGGTCACACTCTTGCTTGGAGCGCAGTACAGCATGTAAGCACACACTGACACGTCTTTATCTGCTGCCTCTTACACAATGTTCCCCAGTTGCACAGTTTTGAGCTGCATGTTGTAAAGTACGCCCTTGTGGGTGCTGTAGATAGAGGTTTAGAGCTACAGTACTGTAGTGTAATTTGTCAGAAATGCCCTAGACATCAGTCATCAGTGAGTGAAGTGCTAAGACATATGATACAGTAATGTAACAAATGACACATTTTCTCTGAATACTTTCAACTACTATAGCAATAGCTGCAATAAAATGCCAATAATTTGTATTGAGCTGTTTGGCCTTAAAATTATTGTAGTCTACAGAAGAACATATGAAAGATGGCATTGTTTTTAACACAGTGATTATAGTTCTATCCATATCTCTCTCTTCTAAAATTATGGAATTATTTAATTATCCTTTTTTTCATAATTTCAGGTACTAACAGATATCTTCTGTTATGGTACTAGAGTCCCTTCCCTACATATTTTAGATGTCTCCCTGCTCCAACACACCTGATTCAAATGAATGGGTCATCACCTATATTAGGCGTTATCAATCTCTGCCGAAACCTGATAACGACCCAATCATTTGAATCAGGTGTGTTGGAGCAGGGAGACATCTACAACATTCAGGGCGGTGGGTCCCCAAGACCAGGGTTGTGAAACGCTGACCTAGACTATTGCCAAACAACCTTGAGAACAAAGCTAGCCCTCTGTAAACATGATACCATATATTGCCAAAAGTTTAGGGACGCCTGCCTTTGCATGCACATGAAGGTTAATGACATCTCATTCTTAATCTGAAGGGATTAATATGGAGTGGGCCCACCCTTTGCAGCTAAAACAGCTTCAACGCTTCTGGAAAGGCTGTCCACAAAGTTTAGGAATATGTTCATTCCAAAGGTGTTCTATCGGGCTAAGGTCAGTACTCTGTGCAGGCCAGTCAAGTTCCTACGCACCAAACTCACTCATCCATGTCTTTATGGACCTTGCTTTGTGCAGTGGTGCGCAGTCATGTTGGAACAGGAAGGGGCCATCCCCAGACTGTTTCCACAAGTTGGGAGCATGAAATTGTCCAAAATATTTTAGTATGCTGAAGCATTAACAGTTATTTTCAATGGTACAAAGGGGCCAAGACCAACCCCTGAAAAACAACCCCAAACCACAATCCCCTCTCTACCAAACTTTACATTTGGCACAATGGAGTCAGGCAAATACCGTTCTCCTGGCAACCGCCAAACCCAGACTCATCCATCGGATTGCCAGACAGAGAAGCGTAATTCGTCACTCCAGAGAACACGTCTCCACTGCTGTGTCGGTGTGCTTTACACCACTGTATCCGACGCTTTACATTGCACTTGGGGATGTAAGGCTTGGATGCAGCTGCTCGGCCATGGAAACCCATTCCATGAAGCTCTCTATACGCACCGTTCTTGAGCTAATCCGAAGGCCACAAAACGTTTGGAGGTCTGTAGCTACTCACTGCAGAAAGTTGCCGACTTCTGCGCACTGTGCACCTCAGCATGCGCTGAGTGGCCTACCACTTTGTGGCGGAGTTTCTATTGTCCCCGCTTTGTTATAATACCACTAACAGTTGACCGTGGAATATTCAGGAAATTTCACGAATGGACGTAATGCAAAGGTGGCCTATCAAAGTACCACACTTGAATTCAGTTAGCTCCTCCTGAGAGCGACCCATTCTTTCACAAATGTTTGTAGAAGCAGTCTGCATGCCTATAGGTGCTTGATTTTATACACGTGTGGCCATGGAAGTGATTGGAACACCTGAATTCAATCATTCGGAGGGGTGTCCTCATACTTTTGGCAATATAGTGTGCATACCTCATAGGGATTATACGGGCTACTTCAGTGGTTCAATGGTTCAGTGGTCAATGTGAAATGTGCTTTATCATTGTTCCTGGCCTGGCAAGCTGCTCTGCTGCAGCCATCAGCGCTGTCAGAGAGCTGTGCCAGGCTACATCCCTGCATGTGTTGGTCTATTCTCCTGTTCATTGATGAGGACTGTTTGATGTGAAGATCTGAGGAGGCTTTCATGGATGGCAGACGTAGAGTACAGAGGAGTTAATGTCCAGTTGTAATTATCTGTGAGCAGCCCCTTGTAGCATTGTGAATGACCTAATGTGTTGCGTTGCATTATATTAGGTGCTATTTGTTCTGTTGCTGCAGTGACTGTAGTTTGGACAACTGTTTATATGCTGTCTGAAAGCAATACTACAAGGATGGTTAACTTTGAACCTCCTGATGCTACTTATGTATAAATAGTTTCTAATGACAGCATTGTATCAGCGTCTTTCATGACTGTGTCTGTTATCTTTCAGATAGGGAATACAAAATTAATCACAATATAAATCCTGCTGTGAGTACTTCATGTAAAACATGAAAGAGTTCAGGCATACAAACAGCCATTTATTTTTATTTCACATTTATTTCACCAGGAAAGACTCACCGAGGTTTCAAATATCTTTTTCAGCCGTGGCCTGGGCTGGCCAATGCACAAAAATATAATAATGATAATTTAAATAAAACAAATTTAAAATCGAAAACACACTACACAAACAGCCATACCAAAAGGGTAATACTATCTTTAGGGGATGTAGTTTTACATTCTCTTAAACATATTCCCTTGGCTTGTCATCCATTGAATTGTATCCACTTCCCTCCTTTCACTAAATAGCCTAATTGTTTTCCTCGCACACAATATAAAAACAAATGTAAGATTTAATATCAATAATCAATTCTAAATCTGGGTTTTCTGACTGAATCAGCTCTCCTTCTTTTCATCATTGATATACTTATTACTGTTTTTGATTTAATAATTTGGAGAACAGCTTTGTCGCATAGCAACAAAGTTTATTGGGCTGTAGAGGATCTCATACTGTATAAGGCAGTAAGTCTACAGGCTTGATTAAGTCTGTTTTGTAATGGTGCCTACAACAGTAATCTTTATAGAGCTGTGACTGCAATGAGGCTTATAGTTAGGATAAATTACTTTACGCTTTGGGCAACACACCACTTTCAAATGTAATGATGATCATATATCTTTACAGAATAAATGAAAGGTAATAATAGATTATACTGTGAATTTGGCGGGAGGGAGTACATATTGTTCCACAAGCCTAAGGTACATGTAAATCTGTAGTACAGTGCCTGTGGGTCATGGTCCTGTTCAGCCATGCATAAACTATTTACTAGTATATCTTAATCTGCCAGCTAGTGCTAGTGTGACAGTCACATGCGGTTACCTATCCGGTACAGCAAACTGTTTTTTTAAAATGCGTTTTATCAGTGCTGTCAAACCAGGCTGTCTGGGGATGTGGCATTACTTAAAAAAAGCAGTTCAACGAACTACTTCCTTCCTTTTTGGTCACAGGTCAAAGCGATTGACAGCCGCTGCTCTACACTCGTCTTAACACTTTTCTTTTCACGGCGAGTCTTGGCGCCTACCGGTACATGAATTCAAACAATTGTTGTCTCCTGCAGCTGACAATAACAAAAGGCTGGCTAGCCCAGCCTGTCAATCTCTCTCTCTCGCTTTCTCTCTCTCTCGCTCTCTCGCTCTCTCTCTCGATGTACTCGCACACGGGAAACACATTGACTATCAGACTACAGTAGGTTTATATGTGGGCCCAACTCACTAGCTATAACCTGGCTAAAGGCCGCACTGTGAAGCCACCATGTTTATTTAGATCTACTGGATGCTATCTAAGTCCACTATAAAGACACAGTGGTTTGTAGAGGCTAGGTCTGACTCCTCACTTCTCTTGCTGGTTTACCAACCTTATCTGTTTCTCTACTCTTCCAGTTTTCTTTCACTGTATTCTCCTGTCTGTTTGAGTTTCACTTCCCGTTTATCTGTACTTTTACTCCCCCACGTTTATAGGCCAGTAATCTCAGCCTCTTCCGTCCATTAGCACTACATCCATAGACACATAAGCAACTCTGCTGAACGTCTCATACAAATACACGTTTAAGCTCGACAGACTTTCGGGAAAGTATACAGTACTGTCAGTTTCATTTGAATGTATCCCTAATTTCCTAGATGCCACTGCAATGCTTTATTTACTAATATAACATGTGCAATGTATCTTTGCTTGCTAACTTCACAGATTTACAAGACCTGTAATGTCATTTAGTTTTCCTCATTGTTCGGTTTTAACGTGGTCGTCGTGCATGTCAATCGAAATGCCTCTCTTGTAAAGTAGGCGCGTATCGTTAGCCAGCGCTGTGTCCCAGTAAAGGCTGGCTCTGCGAGACCAATAGCACAGTAATATCTGTGTTTATGGGGCGTAGGGGGTGCAGTGATTATGTTTAAGTCGCACACATTGCCTGCTTGGTGGCTAACTAAAAAATGCTGAAGAAAATCAATGGGCAGAAACAACAAAATAGGGGGGTGGGGGTGAGATAGGAAGTCCCCACCCTATTCTCTGTCTCTCTGCCTCGCTGTCATCCATCTCCCTTTCTCTGCCGGCCTTATTTGGTCATGTTACTGCGGCTATGGCAGTTAGCATGGCTGGGGGAGGATGGACGGAGTTGTGCTTGCTTTCTTTCTTTTTTTCCCTCCCCATTCTTTTGGGTTTGAGACCTCTGATCTGACGAGGAGGTCAAGTCAGAGGAGAGGCGGTGAACACATCTAATATTAGCCTAGGTCTTCTCCTCCGCTTAACTGCAGGAATGTTTAACCCTCAGTTGTCCTTCCTCCAGACCTTCGCCCAACTAAAATAAAAGTGTCCGTAGTGTTTTGCTTACGTACATTCTGCGGCTGGCTTCAGCGGCTCCAGTTTATGTGGACAGCGTGTGGGTTTACAGAGGGACAGAAGAGGAACTAATCCTGCTTGACTTTTCCAAGATGCAAATCAGAGGAACTTTCTCTGCGGCCAGTCTGTTGTGCCTATGAAAATGAGACATACAAATCTGGTTGTGATAGTATCAGTAAGCCCTTTGCATTTGCTGTTACTTTACAGTCTACAGGTGTCATAGTACAT
The DNA here is from genome assembly GCA_026546735.1 of Forbesichthys agassizii. Classification (NCBI taxonomy): domain Eukaryota; kingdom Metazoa; phylum Chordata; class Actinopteri; order Percopsiformes; family Amblyopsidae; genus Forbesichthys; species Forbesichthys agassizii. Next base: position 13,165 of record JAODLL010044738.1, on the reverse strand, counting down.
GATGTAGTACTGTACACTGCATGGTATATTGGACACACACACACTCACTCATGTTCATTCACCCATTCCCATATATTGATTTGCATGGGAAGTCTGTGTGCTCATACAGTACATTATAAAAAAACATGTCCCTAAAGCTGAGCATCTGTTTGAGCCTGTTCCTGGCCCGATTTCTGAGCTGCGCGATTCATTTTAGAGTTGGACCGAGTTTCAGTTTTGTCGGGTGTTGCTTGCAATGCTTTAAACTTTGAAGACGTTTCAACACACAGGCCGGGACAGATGAGCAAGGCAGCACATCTCTTCTTTGTTAGCATTGTGAACTTCTACTTCTTTGGTAAACACACCTACCTGACTTGGAGGAGCTTTCTAACAAATCTTTATTGACAATTGTCAATACACTGTGAACAGTGAGGTCATGGCTTGACGACAACCATTTCTGAAATAAAGTATGCCCAGATAAAGCCGTGTGGTGTTTGTTCTTTTATTTTTGTCTATTTATTGATTGATTTGTTTATTTTGTTTATTTATAAGAGGCTTGAATGTGTAACTACGTACTGTTCTTTTTACGTTTGAAACCTTGCTGTGTGTTGTTTTATGCATGGTTCTTGGCTAGATCTTGTTTTCAAAAGAGTCTTTAATCTCAACAAGACTTCACTTGGTTAAATAAAGGTTAAATACATTTTTTAAAAGCCAACTCTGTCTCCTGTCTTGTGTCATTTTTGGCAACCTATTTATAGATTTTCCCTTTACTTCTACAAACAAGCATAACATTTTTAACATTATACCCCCATTAAGCAATTCCCCAAAGTAGCTCAAAATCAATATAACGTTTTATAGTTGAAATTAGAGGGCTAGAGCATATGACATGTATTCTATCTGGCTGATTCACTTGTATTCCTCACTTCTCTCCAGACTGCTTGTTCAGGCTGTGTCCTATGAACCGTTACTCGGCCCAGAAACAGTTCTGGAAGGCAGCGAAGCCAGGAGGCAACACTGATCCTGTGCTCCTCAACAAACTCCATGTGAGTGGATAAACAGATCTTTCTCCACCCACTTTCCAGTAGAGACCAGTGCAGTCCGCAGACATTGCTTGCATTACCACTGCCTGACAACAAAGCAAGACAATACATTTATCTAGATAGTCGTGAATTAAATTTGGCAATCAAAACAACATAAAAAGCTGCTCCTGTAATTAACGGACAGCAGATCTCGGAGAGATTAGAGATTTTGGTGCGCATTATGTCCTTTTATAGACATTTCTTAAGGATTCACTCCTATTTTCATCTTTCTACTAGCTTTACTCTTTCTTTTAGCTGTTTCAGTTGCAGTACCACACCATTTAAAGCCTTCTTTGAGTAAGCCACACGGTCATAAAAATGGAAAATGGCAAACTCTCCACAGAGATTTGAGTCTAGGTAGAAGCTTCTCTGTAGAAGTAGGAATGATGACGTTGTCTAGGAGGTATAACTTCCCATGACTTTGTAAATACATGATATGTGGTATATTTGCCTTCTAGCATGCAGCTGACTTGGAGAAGAAGCAGAATGACTCTGAAAACAAAAAACTACTTGGCACAATAATTCAGTATGGGAATGTCATTCAGGTGTGTTTGTGTGTGAGAGACAAATGTTTTAAGTAATTTCTTTATGAATCCAATGTATTCTTTTTTTATATATATATATATATATATATATATATACACATTACCAGGTATGTCAATTTGATTAATTTTATTCATGGCCTGGCAAAGTGAGGAACAGCATTGCAAAAGTAGGTCAGCAACATAGCCGTGTAGAATGTAGAAAATGCAGCCAGTTGTCTCAAGGGAAGATGTTTAGACCGTTCCAAACAGAGGGGGACTGCAGCTCAGAGTTATGACTTTATATCTTTTCTAAAGTCATTTACTACAAACTGGTAATGTGTGTTGTCACACAAGGCAAGCTAGCAGAAAGACACAAGTCTTTGTAAATGTACTGTACATGGATTTCTGCACAGGTTCTTTTTTTTTTTTTACTAAAAACCCTGCGGACTTGGAATTAGTAAACAACCCAGCAGTGAGGTAATACATAGTTTGACCTCTCTCTATCATTTATTGTTGTAGGTCAACTGTGTCCATAGAGAGGAAGCAGTGATGCTTATTTAAGGGTGTCATTCGATATAACACATACAATTGAATGCAAAACACTCAAATAAAACTACAATGGCCAGGAAATAGAGTATGCTTGTTTTTTTTGTAATTAACACATAATTAAATAAGATAATGAGGAACTTAGGTGTTACCGCATCAACTCATTGAAGTAAAACACAGACAAATCACCTGTACCCCACTGATTTCACTCTGCACTGTTATGATATAGTCTGCATATATTTGAACCGTAACCCATCCCATCGTTTGAGCTCAGCTTCTCCACCTGAAAAGTAACAAGTACCTGACGGTGAACAAGCGTCTGCCAGCCTTACTGGAGAAGAATGCCATGAGGGTTATGCTGGACATTGCTGGCAATGAGGGCTCCTGGTTCTACATCCAACCATTCTACAAGCTGCGCTCCATTGGAGACAGTGTGAGTCGAGACACTGAACAGGAATAGTGTCATAAGGTCATATGTCTATCAATAAGGATATGCAGTGGTTTGACAAAGGCCTGATAATGAAGCCATCTGGTTAGGTTCATTTTGTACTTTCATTTACAGTTTAAATCACCTACATTTTGTATATCTGAGACATTCCTATGCAACAATTTGTATCATAACCACAATACATGTTGGAACATTCAGACAAGAACAGGTGCTTAACTGTTACTACTTGTGTAATGTCTAATTTGTTAGTAAAATCTAATAATTGTAGTAATGTTTAGTACATTTTTTTTGTGTGTGTGTGTTGTTAGGTGGTAATCGGGGACAAAGTAGTCCTGAATCCGGTAAACGCTGGTCAGCCTCTCCATGCCAGCACTCACCAGCTAGTGGATAATCCAGGATGCAACGAGGTTTGTCGTTATAATCACAATAATATTTGCAATCGATAAAGAAGATACTAGGAATGTTAGTCTGTGTTTTTAAATGAGTTGCTAATACTGTATATGCCATTTAATCCAAAGTACATTACATTTAGATTACAATGCGTCAACCACATTTGGTCTGTAGTTATTAAATGCTCTCCGACAATACCTAGGGAAACTGCATTTTTCATTTGTGTTTCAGGTGAACTCAGTCAACTGTAATACCAGCTGGAAGATTGTTTTATTTATGAAATGGAGCGACAATCAGGAAATCGTCCTGAAAGGGGTTTGTTCTTCTGTTTTTATGTGAACTGGTGATATTTTTGCAGTCTATTTTAAACATTTTTCGACAGTGATAAATTCTCAATCTTTTCCCAGGGTGACGTGGTACGATTGTTTCATGCAGAGCAAGAGAAATTCCTCACCTGCGATGACCACAGGAAAAAGCAGTACGTCTTCCTTCGCACCACTGGACGGCAGTCGGCTACCTCAGCAACCAGCAGCAAAGCCTTATGGGAGGTGGAGGTAAGGCAGATCATTTTCAGCAGTACGAGGTGTGTGCTCAATTCAGCATGGACTATGTGTTGTGTTTAGTGGAGTTGAGCAGATTATGCAAAAGCCTGTCTCAAAACGGAAGTTTCATTTTTGCTGAAACCAAGCTTTCAACCATTCAACCATTTCAACCATTCAACCATTTCCTTTTTTGGATGAGAGAAAGTAAATCCATGTCTGGGTCTTGTTTAACATTGGTTCATTCATATTAGCCTACAGTATCCGCTTAAGATGTATGTAGTGTGTAATATATCATGTGGCATTGTTCTTCTTCAATTTGAGGCAATCGGTCGAACTCTCATCTCCAGCACCTTGTAGTAGACTTTACCAGGGAGCCTGAGTAGTGTGATTCCCCTGTAATTGGCACACACTCTCTGGTCCCCCTTTTTGAAAAGGGGAACCACCACCCCAGTCTGCCACTCCTTTGGCACTGTCCCCGACTTTCACGCGATGTTGAATAGGTGTGTCATCCAAGACATCCATTCTTCAGTCGAACGGCTTCCCTGACCACCGGTGTCCACCACGGTGTTCGAGGGTTACCTCCCCTTGAGGCACCAATGATCTTGAGACCACAGCTCTCGGCCGCAACATTGCCCACACAGGTTCAATGTCCCCAACCTCCACAGGGATGCAATGTGGGAGTATGTGGTGAGGAGATCTTTTTTAGGGGCAATCCAATCCCTGTATGCCCAAAGCGACAGCTGTGTACGGATTCTCGGCAGTAAGTCGGACTCGTTTCAGGTGGGGGTTGGTCTCCGCCAGGGCTGTGCTTTATCACCAATCCTGTTTGTGATATTCATGGACAGGATATCGAGGCGTAGTTGTGGTGGGGAGGGGTTGCGGTTCAGTGGTCTGGGGATCTCATCGCTGCATTTTGCAGATGATGTGGTCCTGATGGCATCATCGGTCCATGACCTCCAGCACTCACTGGATCGGTTTGCAGCCGAGTCCATGGTTCTCAGCAGGAAACCGATAGAGTACCTATTCTGGGTAAGGAATAAGTCTTTATCCCAAGTGAAGGTAGGTGAAGTACCTCAGGGTCTTGTACGCGAGTGAGGTGACAATGGAACGGTAGATTGGCCGGAGAATCGGAGCAGCGGGAGAGGTAATGCAATCGCTTTATCGCATCGTTGTGACGAAAAGAAAGCTGAGCCAGAAGGTAAATCTCTTGATCTTTCTGGCAATTTTCGTTCCTACCCTCACATATGGTCATGAAGGGTGGGTCATGACCTATGGTCATGACCCACCCTTTTCAGATGATGTACAAGCGGCCGAAATGGGTTTTCTCAGGAGGATGGCGGGCGTCTCCCTTAGAGATAAGGTGAGAAGCTTGGCCATCCGTGAGGAGCTTGGAGTAGAGCCGTTGCTCCTTTGCTTTGAAAGGTACCAGTTGAGGTGGTACGGGCATCTGGTAAGGATGCCTCCTGGGTGCCTCCCTTGGGAGGTGTTCCAGGCACGTCCGGCTGGGAAGATGCCTCGGGATAGACCCGGGACTAGTTGGAGAGATTATATCTCCACATTGGCCTGGGAACACCTCGGGATCCCTCAGTCAGAGCTTGCTAATGTGGCTCGAGAAAGGGAAGTTTGGGTCTTCTGCTGGAGCTACTGCCCCTGTGACACGACCGCAGATAAGCGGATGAAGATGGATGGATGGATGTATCATGTGGTATTTATGTTGTACTTATGCCCTGATATCAGGTGGTTCAGCATGATCCATGTCGAGGGGGGGCCGGCTACTGGAACAGCTTGTTCAGGTTCAAACACTTGGCTACTGGACACTACCTGGCTGCTGAGGTCAGTGCCCTCACAACAACAACCTTTCACTGTAAGCATTGCAATGAATGGCTTCATTACACACTGATCTAACCCAGAAAGTAACACAATACTTTGCTGTGTATTTACAGCTGAACCCAGACTATGAAGAGGAATGCCTGGAGTCTCGTTGTTCTGTAAGTGAGCTATATAATACATTTGACACTTGACTGAGTCATGGTCCACGTAATGGCCATAGATTAACAAGAACAATTGGATTAATGTTTTAGTAGCCCATTTTATATGGATTAATTTAATATTTTGACTGTTTAGAGAGATGTGGCCAACATGCATTTTTTTGGAGAAAGAAAAGTAGGAAAGCAATGTACTTCTGCGATTAACCACAATGATTATGTCTAAGGATTACCATGTTGGTGCTTGATACCAAAGTTATATGCACAGGTGTAATGTGTTTATATGTTATGAATTCCTTATTGGCATAACCAATATTGGATTCCATCTAATAGCATGCTTGAAAAATAACATTTTCTAACATCAACAGTAGATGGCAGAATGGGTAGCAGAGTATTCTGTCTACCTTTGTGTCCAGCAGAGGGCAGCATTTCACTTACAATGTTCAATTGTGTTTTGCAGCAGCACATTTTATATAGAAATTTTTAAAACACATTTGTAACTTTGTGCTTTTAATGTACACATTTTAGTCCTAAAACGCAAACACATTTACAACAAAGTGATTTACAGCAAAATCAATATTATGACATGTAAATTGACTTAAGCATGGCTTATATGTTTAGTGGCTTAATGATAACCACAAGTATTCACTAAAACTCCACTTTTACCACCAAGTATTTGATTATCTTTTTAAGAAAAAATAAATATAAAAAATGGATTATGTTACAATATACAATTCTTTAATGTTTTACTTTCTTTTGCACTGATAACCTGCCACCCATCTAATATCTTGCGTTTAGTTACATTGTTGTGATGGAATTTGATCTTACAGCAGGTATACTATACAGGTCTCAAATATTTCTCATCTATGGTTTATTAAATCAAGACCATAACGACTGAAATCCCTAATTTCATTATCAAATGAGACAAATGCTGTTGAACAAAAGGGTCTCTATGAGCTGTGAATTATGTTTATTGCGTTTGGTCAGCCCCTGTTGATTGCTAACCCTTCAAGGTCATTGCGGTAAGTAAGTTGAGAAACTCACAGACGCACTGTTAACCTTTTACCTGATACGGTTTAATAATATGAAACTCACAATCACATGAAATACATCTAGAGTAATTACTGATCCTTGCATAAACATCATGCATGTACATTAATGTGGTCGGTCGTCTTTTCTTTCCTCAGCTGGAGTCAGAGCAGGAGGTCTTGCGTGTGCGTCTGAGAAATGTGCAAGATAAGGTCATGTACACGCTGGTCTCGGTTCCCGACGGAAACGACATCTCGTCCATTTTTGAGCTTGACCCCACCACCCTGAGAGGGGGAGACTCTCTGGTGCCTCGGTAGGAAAACTATGATCTGGCCAAAATAGACATTTAATTCACACACTTCTCACTAGCTGCATTAACTCATTACCAAAGCCTTACACATAACAGATTGTGACAGATTCTGGTATGATGTTGCAATTATGTGTCATATCCTCCTCCGTTATAGCTTCAACATATTATATTCAGTGTTTTCCTGCACCATCCGCTGTGTATATGTCCATATTCATATTGATGATAGTAACGGAATAGATCAAATGTATTTGCATTTAATAATTACATAATAATCAACTGCTATGTATGCTCTTGTATTTGTCGACTCTACAAGTCTACATAATGAAATCATGCCAAATATATGTTATAATTTATTTATTATTTAGTACAGTATAGCCTAAATCTGTACTGGTTGTTGCAGTTTACTGTCTCGTAGCTGTGTGTTAATATGCAACCTTCACAAATTGTATATTTTAAGATGAAATATTTTGTTGACTATTGCAAGCTAATTGTAAGCTAATACAATTTTTGTCAAATTCACCAAATATCACCTCACATTTGGCTAGTTTATCGTTATCTTGTGCGTGCTGAAAAAATAATCTGATACAGCCCTGGCTCGGTAAATAAAAATATACTGTAAGCAAAGGTGCGAACACCACTCACATCAACAAAGCTGCACTACAAAACTACCATTTGTTTCACCATGCATTTGGATGTGTATGGTTGCACCGCGGAGAGATGTTTTGATTTGAGCTTGTTAGTTACCTAGCATTCTCAAGAATGACTGACCCCACCTTTAAAAGTTCAACAACAAAGATTCCAGTTCATATCATACATACAGACTATGCTGGAATACAAGGATGTATTCCATATTGCTGTGTCACTTTCAAGCTGGTTTCATATTCAAACACTTTTTGCCCTACATAAGTCAGACAGCAATTTCTGCTGGCATTATGTTGCAATTGTAGAGTGCACTGTACCTTTTAACGCATGCTGTATGCTGTTCTTCCAGGAACTCCTATGTACGGCTCAGACACCTGTGCACCAACACATGGGTCCACAGCACCAACCAGCCCATCGACAAGGAGGAAGAGAAGCCTGTCATGTTACGTGTGAGTGTCAGCCTACTGTATGACCCGCTCAGACGTGCTGCTGTTACAAGCTCTTCCTCATATCTGGGCCATGCAGGCCACGTTAACAGTATCCATGTTTATGTCCCGCAATTACTGCTCTGGCAGTCCTCGTTTGTCTGCAAATACATTGTCATTTCATTGTGATTGCTTTTTTTGGCTTTAAAGATTGGCACCTCTACACTCAAAGAGGACAAGGAGGCGTTTGCTATTGTGCCCGTTTCCCCGGCTGAAGTGAGAGATCTGGACTTTGCCAATGATGCCAGTAAAGTGCTGGCCTCCATTGCTGGCAAACTGGAGAAGGGCACAATCACACAGAACGAAAGGAGGTACATTAAACAGTAGCAGATGGTGAACCTTTGCTATTGAAGCCAGCCAGACATGTTTAGTTGCTGATGTAACTGTTGTTTATCGTGTGTGTGTGTGTGTGTGTGTGTGTGTGTGTGTGTGTCCGTCCGTCCGTCCGTCCGTCCGTCCGTCCGTCCGTCCAGGGCTGTGACCAAGCTCCTGGATGACCTGGTGTTTTTCGTGGTGGACATTCCTAACAACGGGCAGGACGTTCTAGAGATCATGGTTAACAAGCCCAACAGGGAGAGACAGAAACTCATGAGAGAGCAGAACATTCTCAAGCAGGTACGGTGCCTCCATTTAAGGTAGCCCCTCCACTATGTTACCAGCACCACGTTTGTGACACAACCGTTTGTGTTTGATTGAGACAACTACAAATGTTGTGTGAATATTTCTTTTCTACTTAGCAACATTACAAAACAACACCTGCAGTTCTTTGGTCTGTGTAATGTCATATTATAAACCCTGAAACCCAGAAAGATGGCTCACATGTTTAATGTTAGTCACATTGGTGGTGTCCAGATCTTCAAGCTGCTGCAGGCCCCGTTCACAGACAGTGGTGACGGGCCCATGTTGCGTCTGGAGGAGCTGGCCGACCAGCGGCACGCCCCCTTCAGACATATCTGCCGGCTGAGTTACCGGGTGTTACGCCACTCTCAGCAGGACTACCGCAAGAACCAGGTACTGCGCTGTGTCTCACTCAAACCCTGTCTGTTACATAGGCTAATGGTCTGGGTGTTCAGCTTCCAGGTGGAAGGCAAGTTGGCTTACTGTACCTTTTTATTCTCACCTGATTCTAATGAACAAAGTTAGAAGTGTGTGTGTTAGAAGCCTGATAACGACCCATTCGTTAGAATCAGGTGTGTTGGAGCAGGGAGGCATCTACAACATGCAGGGCTGCGGCTCTCCAGGACCAGGGTTCCCTACCCCTGCTCTACTCTCTACTCTAGAGTGTAAACATTTTGAAATAAATCTATACAAATATTTATTTCTAGTGAATCTCTTAGTTATACCAACTTTGATCACAAGAAACAATCTGTGCCGATAGGAAATTGTATTTATAAAATATCGCTTTTCGCTGCCTCGAAAATGGAAATCCCATTGGGGAATCCCCATCTTGTCATGTGCAAAGTTGTAGTCTTGGTTAATAATGCTCAAGCAAGGCATATAAAATGTTTCTTTCCAGCAAATCTAATAACAATTGTCAAAGGGAGACTGTCTGTGCATGTACAGGACTTTGTTATAAAGATGCCTTATTCTCAAGCATTCTGGCCAATGGGCTTGCATCCACAAGACGGTTAGTGGCTGCATTAAGGGATGGGTGGTTAAATATTTGGAGAGGTGCACGTCAGACTACGGCGTAGACTACGGTTTGGGTTACCCTCTATCCATAGGTTAGAGTGCAGCTTCGACACAGAATCACAACTTGGCCTTTAACACGCTCGTTGTAAGCACCTACTGATCCATTAATGTACTGTAGTTCCTGTAACTCCTCCATCAGGTGCCTTTGACATTGAGAAATCAAAGCAGCAGTGTTATGGTTATCATGGCATGGAATGTGAAGAGTATGTATGTGTGGCTCTTTAGAACTGTAATCGAATGTCCTATTCAGCAGGCTGTGGGACGCCTGTTCCCAGAGATTCCCTTCTAAAAGACAAGATGTTTTTGTCTTAACGTATTACAGTCCGATTGGAGGAGGCAGTTTGGCCTTTGTTGGCATACTCTGCGTTTGCTCAACGCTACTTTTCTCAGCCAATATCAGCAATGAAACTGCTGTGTAACAAGGTTATACTGTGATGTTTCGTAGAAATCATCAAGAGGGCAATAAACCATTGAGCAATCATGTACCAAAACACAGTATTTATTTAATTAATTAATAAAACACAAACTTCCCCAGAAATGTTTTTATATAATATGAATTACTTGTCCATTTACTTGTAGGAAATAGTGTGCGTTTTACATTTGTAAGCCAAATCTACTTGTATGTCTTAAGCAATATTTAAATAAAGATGCACGTGGAGCTGTTCTGGTGTGAACCAGATCACCATTTTGTCTCCTGCAGGAGTACATAGCCAAGCAGTTCCGCTTCATGCAGAAACAGATCGGGTACGATGTCTTGGCAGAGGACACCATCACAGCACTGCTGCATAATAACCGCAAGCTGCTGGAGAAACACATCACCGCCGCAGAGATCGACACGTTTGTCAGCCTGGTGCGCAAGAACCGAGAACCCAGGTGTGTTTGTGTCAGAGGTGCTGTGGGCTGAAATGTATACAGCGTTTGTGTTCTTGCTCCTGGTGGGTGTTCACGTGTGCTGCGTTACATTACAATATTTAATTCTGTTTGTATGCAAATCAGTGCAACAACGGCATACATATTCGTATGCACACACTCATTCGGTGTGTATTTGTTTACAAGGGCCCATTATCTCCCAAACACTACCCCCCTTGTGGTAAAAACACAAAACCAGTCAATTACACACTAACTGGCAGTTTTTACAATATAATAAAAATAAATAGAGTAGTCTTGTTAGTCTGTTCTGTGGCGATCGTATTTGTTGTAAATGGGACATGAGCCAGCTGTATAATAAAAAACTCAAACCGCTCATAATTGTGGAATGTTTATGGGCATATTAACATGTCCTTTGTTTGCTTCTGGGAGGAATCGCAGTCCAGGAGTTCTGCGGCACCTTAACAGACTTTCCGCTTTAGTTTCAGCTATTTTCCCCCTGCAGCTACAGTAGCCATGTTGTTCTAGTGTGTCTAATGGAAGCCCGGTGATGAAGTTAAGTGAAAGTGGGAAAAGCTTTTTGACACTAAGCGTGCATGTAAGAGATCCATTGTTTCTGGCAAACAGATCCGTTACTGTGGGGGCACGTAAATTGGAGGCTGGAGGGTGAGTTAATCTTAAAAGGGAATTTTTATAAAGCACCACATTTAAGTGTGCGTGCATGCGTGGGTGTGCGCGCACGTGTGTGTGTGTGTGTTTTTGCAGGTTCCTGGACTACCTGTCAGACCTGTGTGTGTCCATGAGCAAGTCCATCCCTGTGACCCAGGAGCTGATCTGCAACGCAGTTCTGGACCCAGCTAATGGAGACATCCTCATAGAGACCAAGTGAGTCTCCTCCTGTACCTTTCTCCTCTTCCTCCCTTGTCCTTCATCCATGCATTCCATCAATTCCAGTATTCTGGTCAAAGGCTACAGTATGTCATTTCCACGTCGTGTGTGACGTCTTAATGTAAGATGACATATGACAAGGGTGGGGAACCCTGGTCCTGGAGGGCCACTGTCCTGCATGTTTTAGATGTCTCACTGCTCCAACACACCTGACTCAACTGAATGGATCGTTGGAAGCCTGATAACGAGATATTCATTTGAATCAGGTGTGTTGGAGAGGAGGGATACTGCTCTGTAGTTCTGGAGAGCGGCTGTGTCAAGGGCTGGTTTCTTGAGCAGTGGTTTGACTCTAGCTGCTTTGAAGGCAGCTGGGACCAAGCTTGAGGACAGAGAGGAGTTAAGTTAGGTGAGGAATGGCAGGATGTCCTCTGAGATGGCTTGGAGAAGAGATGTGGAGACAGGGTCAAGAGGACAGGTCATAGCTCAGTTGGATACTATGAGTGTCTGGACTTTTTCTGCGGAGAGGAGGTAGAAGGCTTTTAGGGTACAGGCCGATGATGTGGGACAGGTGATCAACGGAGGGGCGAAAGAGCTGCTGATCTCATTCACTTTCTTTGAGAAGGAGGTAGCAAAGTCATCAGCCGATGGTGTCAGCGGCAGTTGAGTTGATTTTGGCTTGATAGAATGTAGTTTTTGCTGCAGAAACAGAGGAAGTGAATTCAGTGAGGAGGCAGTGGTTCGATGAGAGGTCTTTATTCCGGTGGGACTTTTTCCATTTTCTCTCAGCTGCTCTAAGCTCTGTTCTCCAAGCTCGTAGAGGTTCAGACAGCCAGGGCATAGGTGGAGACGATCGCACCGCTTTTGTAGGGTCTTTAAGTTTCGTCGGAGGATGACCTGGGTCGAAGTAGTGGGGGCAGAGAGAGTGTTTGGGGGGAGAGAGAAGGAGATTAAGTGATGGTTGGACGCTGGGGGAGGAGTGACTGAAAGTTTGGTGGTAGAGCAGGATCTGGTGAAGACCAGGTCCGGAAGATTTCCTGCTCTGTGTGTTGGAGGAGACGGTGAGAGTGTGAGGTCAAATGAGGAAAAGAAGTGGAGAAATTCCGGTGAGTGTAACTTCTCTGGAGGGATGTTGAAATCGCCAAAGAGTGTGAGTTGCGCTCCATCTACAGGAAGTTAGCTTAGGAGGACCTCCATTTCATCCAGGATGTTCCAAAATTGGCCTGGGGGAGGGTAGAGGACAACTGTTACTGAGACAGCATGGAATTCAATTCAGGAGATAGTCAGGTGAGACAGAGGGAGAGCGCAGTAGGTCCACTTTGGAGAGATGAGAAGTCCTGTCCCACCTCCCTGACCTGATGGCCTGGGCGTGTGGCTGTAGAGAGGGCAGCTGGAGCGGCAGTGTTTGTTGGTGTGATCCAAGTTTCCATGCAGAGATTCTAAGTAGGCCTAGGCAGAGATGGTTTCTGTAAACGCGAGCATGTGTTTGCATTGCAACGGAATGGCCCCATGCCTGCCCATTTGTTCCTGCCTCGCACCCCCCTGGCCAAAACTGTAAACATACGAAATATGCTCTTAAAGGCATAGAGTGTAAGATACAGTAGTACTGAAGCATTGTAGTAGCGCATAAGGAAATAAAACCATTCACATTGTCTCATTTTAACTAACTTGCTAGATAAAATATCAAATGGAGAGAGAGAGAGAGAGAGAGAGAGAGAGAGAGAGAGAGAGAGAGAGAGAGAGAGAGAGAGAGAGAGAGAGA
>JAODLL010044727.1:0-20301 GCA_026546735.1 Forbesichthys agassizii | reverse complement strand
GCAGTGGGCAGCCGCTGTGCAGCGCCCGGGGACCAACTCCAGATTGATGCCAGTGTCTGGTCAACAGCACTGACTTAAACTCCTTCACTTGGGGTAAGGACTCATTTAAATCTTCATTCAGAAAATTAATATAAAATACACAATTGCCCCTGATTAAAACGATATAACCAACCACAGTAAAATGTCCTATTTGGGTAGTTATACTCTAGTAGTATATAGTTGTGCAAATGTTTAGTATTTAATGATTAATCTACTATAAAATTCAAACGGAAGCACATATATTTTAAACACCGCAATCACTGAAGGATAAATACAAATTCAGGAAACAAATACAACAAGAGGAGAAGAAAATATGAGTGTAATGGTTTACTTATATAAAAACAATGTAATCTAAAGTATAATCAATCAATCAAATTAATTACACTGAGTATTTCCCTATTTATACAATTGAGGAATTCACTACAATGTGTTTTTACCTATATCTCCATCATTGCCAAGTGAAAACTTTACAAAATGCCAATAATGTGTGGAGAAAGCATAGGCTTTTCAAGAGTTACCATAAATAAATCGATATGTACTGTATGTACTGTATATTGTCTTTCATCTTCTATTTGTGATTCGTTATCGATACACTGTATCGATACTAATTATTTATTAAAAACATGCATGCATGCGCTCTATAAGTATTTCCCTGTTAATTTCAAACAAGTCACTACCTCATATATCCTCGTGGTTGCACTTATCAAAAGAATGAGGGTAAACTTGTGTTAAAGAAGAGAAACATTAGCGAGATAAACTAAAGCAAATCAGAGAGGCACATGGATCAATGCGCCAGTTCCCTAGATTGATTCAGGTAAGTGTATCATAAATTAAAGCCATGCAGAATATCCCGAAATCGAATGTAACAAACGTTCACAAACATAATATTGATTTAACTAAGAGGTCCGCTGAAAAATACATGGTTGAAAATAAGTTAAAAATGAGGAAACGTTGATATTCTACAATATAAACTTTTCCTCCATTTTCACTTCCATGGCTGGCTGCCTCATATCTATTGGCCACGCGGATATTCATCAAGGCCCTTTCCGACAGGATGCGACGGCGGCACCGCTGCCCTCTAAAAATTATTTATTTTGCGCAGAGCAAAGCATAAGCGCAGCGACTGCGCAACGCTGAGGGGAGCTTGTTGCACTGTCAACCATGTTGAACCTTGGGCCTAGCGTGCTGTGACAAATACCCAGAAACCATCACCTTATCCTTGGAATCGTGTGTGTGGACATACAGTGACATCACAATTGCTATTGCTATTCACAGGCATATCAAATGCAGGTGTCACAAATGAAGTGCTCAACAAGAGTCCACTTCAACAGTGTCCTCTGTTGCTCCTGCTGTTCCCACACGTAAAGAAAGATTATTAGCTATAAAAGAGCACACCTGCAACACCTGTAATAACTGGCCCTGTCTGGAAACAGATACATGGATCCACCCAACCTGCATGTGTACGAGTGCACACACACACAACAATATTTTTTTTAACTGCTGCTGAATCACAATCTTACAATAGACAAGCATATTACCCTTATATTGTTAGCTAAATGCAAATCACAGGAATACTTATGATGAGGTTTGCCCATTGGGACATACACTGTGTCAATTGATTATTTTGCAACATTTCTTTATCAGAAAGATAATCCTGATTTGACGATAATTTCAAAAGAGTTGCAACTGAAAATACAAAAACAGCATTTTTTTTGTTGTATATTCATGAAGTCAGCTCATAGACTGGAAAACTGACGTACTGTGGTGACATCACCCGCAGGTTGGTATATTGACATTACAGAATCTGTGCTTCTATTATGCTACAATCGAAGGCAAAACTGTGTTTAACCCACTCTTTATTAGCTATTTGGGTCATGTGATAAAGAGATTGAAACTGAAGATCAAAGACAAAGATACTGTAGATATACAGTAATATACCATTGCCTTTAGTCAGGAGCAATTACAGGGAAAGGAGACTTTAACGATTACATCATCTCTGAGGTGGTCTCGAGTCTGAAACGTGCTAAAAGCCAAAGTCTGTGCTCACTTTACAGTCTGCCAAAAGGCTTCTGTCGATGCCAGTTTGGCTGTCAGTAAGCTTTATGCACGCATTTGAGGTGGCAATGATTTGCGTATAACTACACATAATACAGACAGTTGTAGAAATGCTTCTCACTATGTTCTCCACTCTTGTTCCATCATTATCGTTTCAAATTCTTATACATTTATTGAACCCAAATGTGTGCATTCACGGTCTCTCACACACAAGCATCCACACAAAATAGTGTGTAACTATAACCTAAAACACCTTATTTTTAGAATCCCTCAAAAGCTTCTGAAATGCCAAAGGTGCATACATTCTAGATAAAACAAATTAGCTTTAGGTGCTAGGTTAGCCATTAATTTAACCTTATTTTACTCATTACTTTATATTTTGCAATTTTCAATTAGCTTACTTTTCCACTTCAGGACCTTGGATAGCATGGCATAGCATAGTGTAAACCCCAACTGTTGCACAGTAAAATAGCATAAATGCAGCATAGTGGAATAGCAGAATAGTTTAGGCTTTTTTTGACATGTCATTCCAAGTCAACACAAACACATTCAACATAACATACCAAATCAAAACATTGCCTCAATGCACACCACTTAGATGAAAGATGGTCGTCTCATAAGCCTCTGAGTTTAAGGAAAGTATTCTAAATAAACTAATATTTGTATGGTTACATTAAGAAAAACAAAAATCAATTATTTAACATGTAAATTGAATATTCTAAAAAGTTAAAAGATTTTGCATGAGCCTTACCAGTGTCATTATCCTTCTGCGAGGCTTCTAGGTATCCTACATCAATGCTTGTTGCTGTGATGATGTCTTCTGTTACAGCCTCACTGGTGGATTCTGTGAGATGAGAGGTGGACCCTCCAATGATATGGACTCCTAATGGCAAAGTGATCTCTTCGGTTGACTTTACGTCTATGATAACACGGGTGGTTGTTGCGGTCACAGACAAAGGTATCTTATAAATAACAGCTCCAGTGTTTGTAGCATCAGTTGGCATGTGGCTGGTTGACTCTTCAAAGACACTGACTGGCGTCAACACATCCCGGCCTTCCGGGGGGGTCGTATTTTGTGATCTAGCAATAGGAGTCTCTTCTGTGCCTGTAGCAGCAGTTTCATGGGTAACCTTTGCTAGTTGCGTAGGTGGTAGGCCCTCCACATACACCTTAGTGTCGGCCTCATCCACGGGGCCTGAATCATACGCATACACTATTGATGAGTCATTTCCTGGGATTAGGTTTTGGGAGTTTGAGGGGCCAAACAATTCCTCAGATGCCAGTTCAGTTGAGGCCGTTGGTGTGTCATTGAGGTCATAGGTCATCTCTGCGGTGATCACAGAATGTGGAATAGTTTCCTCTGTCTTCCCAAGAGCAAACATGGGCTCTGTGCTGGGGGAGGCCTCTATGAGGATATCAGGCTTGATCGTGCCCACCTGAATGACAGAGTGATCTGCTGGATCCTCTGTGGGGTCTCCAGTGTGGGCCTCAGCAGAGTCAGGCTGTACGGTGGTCTCTAGCATGGTTGTCAGTGCTGGGAATACATCACCAGGAGGTTTGGCCTCTCCACGCGTTGCATTAGTACTGACAAAGTCATCCACGTCAAAGAGAGGCCGGGCAGTTGGAGTCCGGATGACATGATGTGACGCGGGGCTTGTGATGACCAGCTCCTCAAGCACCTCCTCCTGGCCTGCTGGAGTGGGGCGAGGTGGAGCCATGCTGGTTGAAAACATGGATGTAGACTCCTCTGTGTCTGTTGTAGAATCAGGAGTTGAAGGTAGGGTTGTGGTGGTGGTTGCGGTGGTCTGCACCGGGGTAGAGGTGGTGTCGCTAGACACTGACACATCCACATAGGAGGTATGGTTGAACATGTCGACCCGACCTACAACAAAAGATGTGTTGATGTTTAGATAGTAAATCGAAATGTTATGTTTACAAATCAGGGTTAATGTTAATCAAGTGAATGGTGAACAGCTGGAAAACATTTTCTCTACAGTCAATCATTAAAAAGACACACCCTCCCATTGCTGTGTACAGTACTGTTATAAAACAATAAAAGACAAATAACTATATAAAACATTTTGATTCATAGCTGTTTTGACACTACACTCGTGAAGTTATATAAGCCACCAGAATAAACCTTAGCACAAATAACTTTCTCTATTGCTTAGCACCAGAGCAAACAATAATGCGTATTAAGATTGAGGTTGGAAAGAAAAGGTTACGCCATTTAACCATAGTGGTTATGTATTAGTTGGGTTTGCAGGTCTCAACTCCTGGTTTTTCATTAAATCATTTTAGTTTTCCTGAAGTACCTGATTAAATTAGCTAAAGTACCCCCCCATTCTCATCACCACCACTTCCCCTGCCATGTTCTGCTTTCCAAGAACAAAGAAGGACTTAGATAACATATCAACTTGTAAGAATCTTTAGTTTGTTTTAGCTGCGCTAAGCCTCAATGCCCCATCACTCCTCCTCCTGAGCTATCTGACCTTTTTACTAGTGTTTATCCAATATTCCAGCATCTGGTCAGATGCCTGGGAGGGCCCTCAATGTATGCCCCAATATAAATCTCTAGTTACGTGTGGTAACAAGTACATGGCCAAATATTTTGCTTGCTTGCTTGCTTCAATATTCCCTCTATGATCCCCACTTTTACCCTATCCCTCTCCTCATTATGCTCTCTCTCTCTCTCTCTCTCTCTCTCTCTCTCTCTATCTCTCTTGCTCTCTCTCTCTTTTCCGTTCGCTCCCACTCTTGTGTTGGCACTTAAAAAGCAGTGTAAGAACAATGAGGCTATCCGCACTGGCGACAGATTGTGTAAAGCAGACGCCAGCTGTTGAACATTACACACAATCCCAACATCTAAGTTAAACTATCTCTGATGTAAGGTGTAAGACACGTTTTTCCCTAACAGGAAAAATAGACCTTCCTCTGTTAAGTGCAGAGTGGCTGCATCATCTCACCCATGTGTGTGTGTGTGTGTGTGTGTGTTGCCCTTTGTGTTCTTCATGCCAGGAGCAGAGACCAATTAGAGCAATTATCAGTGCTTGCCCTCTGGCCCACGACCATCACACCCCATGGTTCTGTGTAGTCTTAACTGACTTATGTTGATATAATATTTCTCCCTTTGTAAGACATTTTCAGGAGCGGGAAAGCAGGAAGTGAAAAAGGTGTCCCCCCAAACAAAACGCAGGGGCACTTTAACAGCACTTAGGCAGGGGTAAATAAAACATGGCCGGGACAGCTGACAAGGAATACACAGAGCAAGCAGGAGGTGAGGGTGGGCTGTTTGTATGGCCTCTGAACTCCATAGGGACTTATCACCACGAGAGCCAGCTTGATGCAGGCACAGCAAATGGCTTGGCAGGGGACAGCTTATCTTGCTGACCCCTTGTTTGTAAAGATGGAAAGGCCAGGTCAGGGGTCACTAAGGATGACCGGATTTAGAAGTCCACCAGTAGTTTTGTCCATTATCCAAACGTCTGCTCTGATAAGTACAAGTGAGAATGACAGAGAAAGGGAAAAATCTGACAGCGGAAGTAAGAGGAGAAAGGCAAAGAGGTAGTTAGATAGGGAGGCTAAAAAGGTTGAGAGGTGATGTATTTGTAGTGTTTGCTATTTTGGCCAGAGGCTAATTTCAGTATTGTTTTGTGGGACATGGATTAGTACATTCTGAGGGTTTAACCTAGAAATAATAACTTTCAGTGAACCGAAAAGTATAATTTGAGATCCTATGTTCAGCCTTCACTATACAAGTTTGTGAATTCATGTTCTTTACATGGAACACTGAAATTACAATATGACTTGTAGTTAGTTTCAGTTCAGGTCTAGTTTCTTTGTTTACCCACAGCTGTTTTCACATCAACTCCAGTGTGTTCTGAATCATATGGCCTAGAAGTAATACTTCTTAGCCTGACTATTAAGTTCAAGGCAGCATATGCTTAACATGATGATTTTACTCCCCTCTTGGCAAACTGTGTTGCCGAGGTAACAGTTTGTAAACAAATATGTGATATTGATGTCAGCAAGTCACTGAAGTCTCCTAGACTAGACAACATAGAGTACACTCCCAGGACGATTTAAATTCATATAGGGTGGAGAAAAAGAACAGGCTCTACCCTAAGGGTATGAGATCACAGATCCACATAGCCCACGCATGGTTTATCAAAAACGTCTGGACACTGCCCTGAATCTTTATCTTAATACAACACACATCTCTACAGACCTCTTGAAGAAGAATGCTTTGTTTCTTTAGTCCAGTATAAATAATGAGAATAATAACACAAGGCTTACCTTTAAAGCAGTATGCACCAAGCCTATTAGAGGGTTCTGGGAAGCCAGTTTGATTTCTGTAGCGGTACATGGTCCTGACACCTAGCAGGCCTCCACCGCACTGCATCCTGGGTACAGCCACAGGGTGTCTAGCACTGCCATCAGAGAGCCAACCATAGTCACATCGGTCCAGACCCTGTCGCCAGGCGGAGTGAAGCTGGCCAGGTGATGCAAGGACAGCGTTCCTCTTCTTACACTCTTCCTTTGCCTCCTCAAAGGTCATCTTATTGGTCACAGGGGCGTAAAACACTTCCCCTGGAACACAAAAGTTAAAATGCATAGCAATGTAATGCTTTACAATCAGTCCAGACAACTAAAGGTTGGGAAATCATGAGATTTTTACTAGAAAAAACAGTCTACTAACAACAAAATTGTATAGGGTCCAAAATTCCAAACTATCTTCTGCATTATTTAGGACAACATTAATGTTTCCATTATTCATTTGTTCAGTGTGAAGCTTAATAATATATTTTACATGTACAGTATATAGGCTCCTGTCTGCAATTTGCCTACATGTTTTCACTTTGGTTTGGGTGTAACCTTTGACAAATTGATACACTGAAGTTATTAATCCATTCATCTCCCATTTGATTGTCACAAAGGCTACAAGATCATCCTCACTTTCTCTTAGAAAGTGTGTTTCTGTAATCTTCACTACCAGATCACATTGTCAGCTCTTGAAAGGACCAGTATGGTGTCCCCTGCTATGATATGTACAGTGTGATAGGTAACACTATCACTGGGAGCTGCACATTTGTGCCTGCCTGGGTCAGATGACCCAGATAATCATCAAATACTGATATTATTCCTCAAAATTGTATTTGCTTTTACCAATCGGGTAAGATAAACTCTCTTTGGTAACTACATTTAGTTGTTTTCCTAATTTAGCTTGAACTAAAAATGTCATTGGGCCTAATTATGTTTACTTATGATATAGACATGACTAAAGTGACCTATTGCTATCATCACATAGTAGACTATGTTCAGGAAAATATACACTGCCTGCCATGTCTGGCACAGTGCACAGTCCTTATTAATAAAAGCCAAAAGACTGAGGTTTAGAGAAGACTGATGTTGACACTAAAATACTTGGAAACCGTCTCGACCTGGCTAAGTCATCCTGCAAACTGTGACAAAGGCATTTGGATTAACCATCGCATATTCATTGGTGAATGTTTGAAAAAGTACTATGATAGAAATTCAATTTTACTCAACAGCTTGTCGGTCAATTCTTCTCAGGTTTACTGTAAAAATGTTTTTTGATTTGCCTATGTGGCAATTTTCCAGTTTGTGTGTCAAACAAAAAAAGCATTTTTAGATGTCTGAAATTGTAATCTCACAAAATATTATGTCTATAGTTCTGCTGAACATGACCATATGACATTACAATTGTCTTACCTCTGAGCTTGTCTACATAACAATACACATCATAGGTTTCGGTGGGTTTTCTGGTTCCATAGGTCCTAACCCCTGGTGTGCCTT
The DNA here is from genome assembly GCA_026546735.1 of Forbesichthys agassizii. Taxonomy (NCBI): domain Eukaryota; kingdom Metazoa; phylum Chordata; class Actinopteri; order Percopsiformes; family Amblyopsidae; genus Forbesichthys; species Forbesichthys agassizii. The sequence goes on along the minus strand of JAODLL010044727.1, from coordinate 12,390 downwards.
TTAGGTTTCCATAGCAGCCACCTCTGGGCCTTGTGATTGGGTATCTGCATGATATCAAAAGTGAGGAGCAATGAACATTATTGATGTCCAAATCTTCTCTTGCCAGTAGATACACTCATGTAGAACATCTCAACAACAAACCAGCTCACCTCACTGTCTGGTCAGCAACCCAACCAGCATCACATTGGTCAAAGCCATCTTCATAGGCTGCTCGCAGCTGGTCAGCTGTGGCAATGGATGCTCCAATGTTTCGACAAGCTATAACTGCCCCCCGGTAATCTAGGGTGTATCTGCTAGTTTTCGCCCGGTAATGGAAAACAACACCTGTGGACAAAGAGTAATTTAACAAAAACATACTAGCATGTAACCAATGGGCACTATTCCAGCTGTATAACTCATAGTAATTGTCTGGCAGTGGCGCACACCATAAGCAATCAGGAATACTGAAATATTCTACAATTCACCACAAATTAACTAGATGACTGTGACTAGATGATTTAACTGCAGCCCTAAAATCCTCATATTTGTGGATAGTCAACACAGATGGAGAAGAGATGATGATTGATGGTTCTAATTAACATTACAGATAGTTGGAAATATTACGCAAATCTTCTACCAGAGAAAAACAAAATTACACCAGTATCCTCCACCCCATCTTCTACTTACCTCAAACTATGAGTTATATCTCCCACATGCACTGTATGCATATACTGCATACTGTAAAATATTGTGTTCAATTGGTTAGAAGTGGGGTGTTACCGAGGAACTGAGGTGACTGTGCAACAGACCTTAGATTGTTGACCGTGAGAACGGGACTACATACTCAGAGGAGGCTGAATAAAGAGCCTTGGTAATATCCACTAATACACAGACCACATGGAAAAGCTCAGCTGGCATGGTGGTGCCCTAGATAACAGAGATGCATGAGGTCACAGTTTGAGCTCACCCACACCATGTTCTTCAATGAGAACCTAATGATAAGAACAATTATGTTCTTCAACTTCTTCTCTTACCAGGTTTCTGAACACATCCAATTTATATTATGTAAATATGAATAATTAGATAATTAAAAAACAAAATGCAAATATGTGGTAAATTATTAACAATATCAGCTTGTCACCTTCAAAGAAACTGTGCCACTGCTAATATCAAGTATATGCAGTATGACTATTTACCGGACCAGGATAATAACCTTGTTGTATTTAAGGAGAATATCGTTACAACTTTTGTATTCATAATTTGCCATTGCAAGTAACTAAACTTGAGTTGAGTTATTTGTACTCTAAACTACAGCCTAAAATACACTGGTTGAAAGCAAATCATTTTTGTTGTAGTTTTGGCATGCTGTTGTACAGTATATTCCTCTCTCCACCACATGCTTAAGACTCACACTGTCCTGTACCGCTTCCCTTACAACCAAATGGGTGACATGTGGTTGGAGTCAATCAAGGAGTCATTTTAAGGTTTACACTATAGCGTACAATCCAGTTGCCTCACCATTGACATCCAGGTTAACTGTATCGTGTGTGTCATCAATCCCATACATGACTTCACAGCGGTATGTGCCTGCATCGCTGGCTCGCAGCTTGACCACTGTCAGCGAGGCATCACCCACGTCCTCTGGGTGACTGGGCACTGACACGCGGTTCCTGTAGCTGGACCCTATCTTAATGACTCCATTTTGTGCCACCAGCACCGTTGACTCCACATTGCCCTCTATTTTGGTCCATTTAATGCGCAGGTAATCTCTGCTGATGACAGTTCCATTGGTAATGACGGGTGCAGAGGTCGGAATGGTTGAGAAAAAGCAGGGCAAGTTAACTTTCCCGGAGAGCGACCCGCTGACAGGCCTCATCATGGTTATTGTGTTCGAGCCTGAGAGGAAGTGAGCATAGGTGGTAAATGCACAACTTATATGAGTTTAATGCGTGACATTTATTTACCGATACATTGAAGGCAGTTTCTGTCAACTTCAAAAGACATTGCGTCATTTATTTTTCTGACATCAGGGGCATGGCGTATTGCTGTTCTGAACTATAAACAGTCCAACTAGTTTACGTATGAAGGGTGTGACACCTACACCCAGACTAATAAAAAAAACATGCATACGTCATGCCCCAAAAATGTTTGGAAAATGGAAAGTAAATCCTCACTCTTCAAACTATGGGTGTGGGATATAGTCATTATGGACATAGTATATCTTAAATACAGCGCATTTCAATGAAATGAAATATAACTGGGCAAACAGGGAAGTCCTACTGTAAGCCTGTTAGTCTACTGCATTCCACGTGTTTTCCTAAACATAGCATGTTAAGCGTAATGATGGGCACACCAATCCAGCATGAGCCTCATTTGTGGAACACTGAGAATGTAGAGCTGAACACAATCATACTTAGTGCATGAACATGCTCCCTGTGAGCCCAGCCAGTGTCTGTGCCTACTGAAGCAAGCTGTAAACTACAGCACAGAAACCATTATGTGTCATCCCTCCACCTTTGTTCCCACCGCTGGATGTGTGTGTGTGTGTGGCGATGTTAGGCGGAGTAAGGCAGACATTACTGCATGATGCCATACAGAACTCCAATGGCAAAACAGTGAATCATGCCTAGACTTGTGGTTTAGGGACTTGACTCATTTGACGATTACTTTTTCAAATGTAACGTTTATGTTACTGTGTGTGTCTATTAGAGCTCGGGGGGGGGTTCTCAATGAACAATGTGGAGAATGCTGTGGAAACAGTGGTGGTGAACCAGCCCCTAAGGCATGTGTGTGTTTTAACAGAGGGCCTTATTAGTTAGAGAGGTGAAACCAGCTGTTAGTTCTAGACTGGGATCAGTGTCTAATTGAAAGGTGTCCATATGTACCCACAGACAGAGACAGGGCCTCCCACTGATGTCCAACACTGTGTGACCTTAACCTGCCAGTGTCTCACGGTCTCACAATAATGGGCATTCAACAGGCTGAGACAACCCCTAATGCTGAAGCAGGTAAAAGCACTGTTAATCATGTTGCGACAGATAAGCTACAACATACAGTACAGTGCGTTCTGAATGGCACTGTGAGACTGAATGGCAAGTCAATTCAATTGACTTGAAGACAAGCAAAGTATATTTATGATTTTGTAAAACACATGAGCGAGAGAGAGAGAGAGAGAGAGAGAGAGAGAGAGAGAGAGAGAGAGAGAGAGAGAGAGAGAGAGAGAGAGAGAGAGAGATTGTGCACTTACCCATTCCCAATGCAGCTTGACAGAGACAATATAACCACAGGATATGTTTTATATTTAGTAGCATCTGTTGGCAGAAATAAATAAAGATAATTTCTTTAAGACAGCAAAGTGTTTATAAAAGCAAACTGCAGAAAAAACTTATTCTGGCACACCAACAGTGTATCTACTTTTCCACAGATACAGTGAAATATTCTACAACCTACAGTAGTCTGTTAATCTTTATAATTTAAACAATGTTGATTCAAAGGCATTTGCACAGAAAATCTACTCCAAATGGTGCAGGGCAGACCCCCACCCCCACATGGGGTCTGTACAAGACAGGCGGGTACAAAGTAGTCATCCACTATCCTCATGTGCACCCCGCAATGTAAACACACAGAAAGCTATTGCGTTAATAAACCTTTGCTGCAGACTGTGTATAACTCCCAGATATAACATGACATGCTAACACATCCATTGTGAAGCACCAATAAAGGTGTTAACAGATCAATGATCTATTGCAGTTGAATAAATAAAAAGGGGTGGGCAGTGTGACTTTGTCCAAAGAAAATACATGGAAAAATATGTTTTCCCTGTTTTCTGGGGTATATACGATTTAGAAAGTGAGTGAACTACAATGATACAACTCTTCCCACATGTATGGCTTTTAAAAGTTTAGATGAAATGTATAAAGAGGAATGATGGTCAAATCTGATAAGCCTTAACACATTGTTTGTAGATTTCGTTTGGACCATGTGAGGATACAGCCTATAGCTGTAGCTGTGTGCACAAATAAGACAGAGAGACCTCATACATCCTTCTATGTATCCTATAGGAAATTTAAAATCTAAGTATGTTTCTACAACTTCCTGTCACAGAAACACCTGTTGCATGGGAATACTGCACGGTGTGCCATTGATGCTGTGATTGGTGGATTTAATAAAGAGAGAGAAGAATGGATAAAGAACTAAAAGTTCAAAGCTTCATTGTCGTTGTAATGAGTGATAATTTCTTGAGTTTTCACTTTGTCATGTTCAAACCATCAATGAGCATTTAATAGCACTGATCTCCATTCACTGGAACCGCACGGAATTACAGCACAGCGGTCGGTTATCTCAAGACATAGAAATTACTGGTCAGTACACGGGAGGTTTTTATTCAACTATTTTAAATGTATTGTTAATTAGTTTCATTATATTCAATGATATCAAATACTATGCTAAAGCATACTAATGCTAATAATAATAATAATAATAATAATAATAATAATAATAATAATAATAATAATAATCATATAAATCATATTGTCCCTGGGTATAATAATTGTGGAATAATGTTATAATCAAAACGTAGATATAACTTACTTCGAATGGTGTTATTTCACTCCGATAAATAAAAAAAATAAAAAAATCCAGTTAGTAGTCCCAGTCCGGTAGAAGCATGCGTAAAAACGTCCCAATCTGTTCACAGCAAGTCAGATGCAGAAGCATTTATTTCCCGCGTGGGATTTTCTTTTCACCATTAAAAGTTGTTCGTCCCACTCCAGTTTGATGCTGATCAGGTTAAGAGAGACTGTGAACTGCAGGCAAGAAACAACCTCAATTTCGCCCTACTGTGATATTTCGTCAGTGATGGAGAGGTGGGGCAGAGTGCTATCCAAAAAGTGAATGAGACACCTTGGGGAGTGGGGAGGGGGGGGGGAGAAGCATAATTAGAAACACGCTTACAATCAGGATGACACTAAATCACACATAACTAGTTCGCATAGCCCACCAAACGGTACGCTATGCTATTCCATATGATTTAGGTTTAGGCTATGTATCTACAAAATTAATATTCATGGAAAAAATACATGATATAAATAAAGAAAACTATACCTAAATGTTAAAAAACAATGCGCTCTGTTACGCATTTGCGCAAGTGTGGATTATGTTTTCAGATTAACATGAATAAATCATTTTCGGGGTAAAAACTAAGATGCTTACATTTCGGTCGACTGGAGTTGTCCTTTTACTTGAATATATAAACAGCCCATGTAATGCAAGGGACATTTCAGTAAAGCAACGTTATGAGATTACCGGTTTAATGTAATTTATCGGGAACTTATTAATAAACGCACTCTGCTTGACTTTTCCACACGGGGGAGTGTGGACCGCAGTGTGTCAACCCCTGCTGCCCCGCGTCTGGTGAGCTACTAATCGCTGCGATTGGCTACTGTAGGGCAGGCAAACGCAGCAGCAAGTTGAAAGTGTGTATGCATGCGTGTGTGTGTGCGTGCGTGTGCGTGTGCGTGTGCGTGTGTAAATATCCGTATTGATTAGTCTCTTAATCACGAAATATATATTTTAAGATAATGCATGACATTCAAATATAAATAATGCAAATAGACTCATACTGTTTTGTGTGAAATAGGGTCGGATAATGGACTGGATAGTGTAGGAAGTAGGTTCGAGTCACAGAGTTGGACCATAAGCATCCTTGAGCAAGATGATCTATGGTCCTTGTAATAGGCCAACTTGAATTTGCACTATTCTAAATTGTTTTGGATATAAGTGTCTGATAAGTTACCAAATTGTAATTGTAGCCTAAAAAAGTCAAAATACTGAAGGTTATTAAAGGTACCCTATACAAAGTTTTAAACATTAAATATATCAGCAAATACTGTACTCCACTGTATGTTTACATACATTATTGCATCCTGGGCAGAGTATTACATTGCAAGACTTCTGTATTTGTTGTAATCTGAGCTCCTCAGTTCTTTGTTTTCATGTCCAGGCATGGTACTGTGTCTGCACGTATGTGTGTGTGTGTGTGTGTGTGTGAGAGTGTGTGTGCGTGTGTGTGTGTGTGTGTGTGGGGGGGGGGGGGGAGCACTGTGCTCATTAGTTTGAGATGTTGGTGTGCTTATTCTGACATCTAGTGGTAGGATGTCATATAGGATCACTTTAATGCATAGTCCATGTGATTACAAGACTAAGGTAACAAGGCCTACATCACATGGTTTTAGTCAGAAAATGACTCACCTAATCAGTGATCACTGGTTCTATAATTGATATAAGATGTAGCAATTACGTTAAAATGAAAAACTATACTTGTAGGCTATACATGTACCGACCCAATTCACATATTTATGAGACATACATGTGCACACAAGCCTTTACCACATTCATTAGATATACTTTTGTTCTGTTTTTCTTTGGTTGCACCACCCACAGATAAGAACAAAGGACATTTCCTTATAGAGATTAAATATTGCTGTGCTATTTTAGGTAGGCTACAGTATAGTCAAGCAAAAGTGGACCTTTCTCATTAACCTCTGGCTGCTCTCTGGGGGCAGGCTCAAATCCTGCTGGTTATTCAGACCATAAACGGGTCAAAGCATAGATGTGTATGCCTCAGATAGAGAAATCAGTCATTGGAGCCTTGAAAAAAAGTCAGTTCTAACCCATCAGAGGTTGCATCAGCATGGTAATAATCTCAGTGCTCACTGCCAGTTACCTTAAATGCATATTCACTGGCCTTGACAACAAAACACTGACAGCTACACAATGAGGAGGTACAGAATATGTACAGAACTACAGCCTTAAATTATTTGAGGTGTACCCTCCATTGACCAAGAAACGTACACACGAGTATGTTGAAATAAAACTTTCTCATTGCGTTTGTGTTGCACAGCTCCAAGAAACAAGTTTTATACACGAACTAGACAATTGTTACAGGTTACAATTAGTCATTTTATTATTTCAGCCTCTCATATGTTCACTCATAAGTTAACAGTTATAGTTATGTCTGTACTGTAAACTATAGGATCTAGGAGAGAGTTAAGTCAAGACCGTTTGATCCCACTGATCTGCTGTGCAGGCCCCAGGATGACCTGTATACCATATCACATAACCTATAAAGGTGGTCCACCTCCGGCCTCATGCTACCTCAGACAGCATTTAAAAAGCTTTACATTTCACGGCCCCTGAGGGATGTGTTCAACTAAAACACTAAAAGTGGTGATATTTACATGCATGGTATAGTTAGCTGATATCTAATGACACCTATAGTAAAATAGTAAAATAGTTAGTTTTTCAGCTACCATATCAGAATTGATTGTTTTGGAAATATATAATATCTAAAACCACCTGGAATCATATATTACTTGCATTGTGAAAAAAACACATGAAGAGTTGCAAACAGTCCATCTGAGATATATTTTTTTTTTAATTTGCAATGTTTAAATAATTTGCTAAATGTTTTGAAGATATTACTTTTTATTCAGTGACAAACCGCCTTTTAATTGCAATAAAGATTAAAGTAATGACCCCATAAAAATCGAATAATTAATCATGTTTTAAATAGCTAATTACTACTTTTTTTCAGATGGACTTTTTTGCACCTGAACTTTTGCACCTGAACTCTTCACTAAGTTAATTTGTTGCAGCATTGATTCTGCTATTTACAAACTGTCTGATTTTGGTTTCTCCTTTACTGTGACCCACCAAGGACCTATCAGTCATCTGATAAGAGTTTGGTTTGAAGTGACACAACAAATCAACAGTTTAAAAGAAACCATGCGCACCACAATTTGCTTCCTGCTTTGTAGCAAAACCTTTTGTGAGTCACTAAAAATTACCCAATTTAGGTGTCAAACAAAACAGCCTACTGTGATTTCCCTAGATGAGGGGAAACAAGTTGTGGGTTGTGAATGCATGAACCCCCACCATTCTTCCCTATAGTTTGGGAGAGATGAATTGTGAGAAAGTTCCTCCTGACAGACTTGGACGCTGATCCTTTAGAGCCTATGACAGCATCCTGTCAAAGAAAGGTAAGACACAGCCAAGCAGTACTTTTAACGTTGCATAAGAGTCAGGATAAAATACCCTATGATTATTGATGGAACAGTGTGCTATATGTGTTTATCTTCCTTATTTTTCAGAAGTATAATATTCCACTTCATTAGCCCAAATACAAGTTTGTGAATAATGTAGTCACCTTACATGAGGCAGGACTTGCCATCTTGAGAAAAAACTGACTGGCCTGGGACTATAGGATATATGACTACACCCAGAGAAAGACTACCCTTTATCCCTGTCACTTATGTCAAATTTGTATTATGTATTGCATCACCATAACAAACCAGTGTGAACTGATCAAGGATGAATGGTAGCACAGGACTGAAAAAGGATGGCAAATGATGCACAAGGCCTAATCGTTGTCCCTTTACACAAAGTGAGTAAACAACAAGGTTGGTGTGGCAGCGATCAATAATCAGCTAAATGTACTGTAGGCATTCCTTTATTAATGTGCCCTTCTACCGGAAATTCTCCTAGGTGTAACCGTTTGGCTTGTAGAGAGCTGTGTTGCAGACCAGTATTCCTTTCAAATGAAGAATATTATAAAGAATAAGCCTGACTACTGCTGTCTTTCGAGGCTTTTTTAAACTGTAGATATTCAAAAATCATAGCAAGTAACATTTGTCCCTCAATCTCAGATGGTTTTCACCCCTATAGGCAGGTTCCCTACTAGATAAGTCACATAAACCCTTATTTGTTTGCTTCTGTGTTGAATTCTATATTTGTCCTCTTATATTTAAGGAAGTTGTTTATCGCAAATGTCAAAAAGTTTAGTTATAGGCTAAGCGCTGAATAGCAAGATTACACATCACCTTATACTGTATAGTCATTATATGCTAAAGCACAGGTTACAGTTCCGTTTTTGTTATAAAACCATATATTCATTTTTTCATATTTCTTGTTATAGCCCCTATTTTTTCTTCTTCTTTGTGTCTTTGGGGTTGAGCAAGGGCCTCATATGATGCGTCTTCACACCTTCTCAATTTTCGCAGTAAATCAAGTAGGCCAGTTTTATGTACTTCGCCATTGCTGCCCTCACTGAAGACTTGGGGACACCACATGACAAGATAAGGACTGGCTTTTATGAACGGAAGGGGCCCCTCTCTTCCCTCACAAGTGTATTAGATTAGAGAAGCAGTAAATTGAATGCCAGTGGGAGTTTAGGTGTTAGGGGACCTGGGTCAAGGATATAGGGCCTGTGTCAGACAGCTGTTCCAGGTTAGAGTGATTCAGCATCTGACTAACAGCACCTATAAAATACATAATAGATTCATCAAAGCAACACAAGATGTATAATTTCATATTTTAACTGATCTAGTAAAGATAATTTCAGTCATTTTTTAATGATGAAAATTGGTGAAAAGCAGCTTTTAATATTTGTTTTGTCTTTCATCAGCACATGACCTAACCCACAGTACGTAGAAGCAAAGTGCTTACGCAATCTCTTGAGCAATAATTGTGATTATTTGTGAATCCCAAACGACTGAAAATACATGAATCACTTCTGCCACCATCAACGAAACCACTGTGAAAAGATAGTTAGGAAATAGGCCTATAGATAATGAGGAAAAGAAAATTGTAGTGATAACTAGAAACAGACCATTCTTGAGTGATCATCCTTACTCAGTAAGCACTGCATATATAACCACTACCAATTTGTTATAATTATGAGAGACCTTTTTAATTTCTTGATCCTTGAAAGACTTATTCCCACGGAGTCATGACTCTCACTGCAGCTTAACCACGTCTTATTTTTTTTTAAAGTGACGTGGGTGGGTGTGCAAGTCAGCTTGATGCCTAGCCAGGCAGACCAACATGGGAGACAGATATAGACACTGTTAATCCTTTGCCTCTGACCAAGTGGACATCAGGATAATCACATAAATCATTTAAAAATAAATACAAAATAGAAATCAAGATAGATAGTTCTCTTCTGCTGTTGTTTTTAACCCATAGTGCAAAAATATCATGGTGCCGCTTTCCAGTTAGAAAACTAATATAATGTATAAAATATCTAAGCTATAACATTTGGTAAATGAAATTCACAATGAAACCAGTAGCCAGTACATAAGCCAATGTGGGCACCGAATACTATTTGGTTCTACCTCCTCTATGTGCAATAACCTAACCTGCCTGTGCAGCACTTGATGTACAGTAGTTTCCCCACAAATGTCCAACCACCAGATTATAAATCCTACCAGGCTTTTATGACTGCCTGCCAGCAGCATTGAAACAATACTGAATGTCTATGATAATGATGGGGATAGTGATTTGACATGGATAGAGATGAGTTGACCCTGTTGAGATTCGTTAGAGAGAAAGTTTCCTTCCAGGATAGACCACGGAGGTTGTCATTATTGGACACTTAATGCACAAATACCACCTGCTAAAGTCAACCAGAACATGTATTTTAATAATTCATATACTGAGGCCACTCAGTTCACACCGGAATCTCAAGAGAGAAGCCATTCATTATTTGTTGTGATCTAAAGGCTGTTTTAATGGCGGGGTTGACACAAAGTTCATGCTCTTAGCCAGTGGGCAGACTCAGACCAGTTAAAGCAAAGGTGTTTGAAAGGCACCATAAAGCATAGAATAGGGTAAACACAGATAGGTTGATACAGTCAAGCATAAAGAGATAACAGGGATCATTAAAATCCTATCTATTCTTTCCACATTGTTAAATTGTTATTCCTTCGGCATCTAATCTGGCTACAGATAGTTGGCCTGATAGGAAATTTTCATCACTCCCCATATGACACTGGAATTTCTCCAAATATGTCCAATGCTGCCATGTTAATGGGGGCAAGATATAGTGGTATGGGTGTTCAATTACTGGCCAGAATGTCATGGGATCAAGCCCCAGAGCTGGCTGTAAGCATTCCTAATATATCTAACCCCTACCTGCTCTTGTAGACTTTGGACAAAAGCATCAGATAAATATATTTTTTTAATTATGTCGACATCCATATTAAAAATACAGTCAGAGTGTGTGTGTGTGTGTGTGCGTGCATGCATGTAGAAACTGTATTAATGTACATTTGTACCCACTTGTCTCTCCATATATTGTCTAAATACAAAGTTCACTCTCTCCAGTAGCAAATGCTCAAACAGTTCAAAGCAGTGAGAGCACGCTGCTGGTTGTGTATTGCTCTAAAAGGTGTTTCTTTGGATTCTAACAGACTAGCCACTGCTTAACCACCATACCTGTGCCGCCCGCAGCAAGATTAGCTGCACCGCCAACTGTGAGCCAAAGACCCGGCAATGCAGTCTGACATTGCTGCTCCTTTTTTTTATAGGAATGCAAAGACATTTTCTCTTTTCTTATTTTTTTCTCTTTTATCTGAGTTTTAAGGTAAGTAGAATAAATAAATAAAATGATAATATAGCTACACTATTGTTTTTAAAAATCACCAGAACTAAATCTCCAGTGGACCAAATCATTTTGGACATCGACAAGATGCTCTTTACACACTAAAAATATTTTAAGCTACTTACGCAATGCATTTAAATTAGGAAATGTATGGCTTGCTTATTGACTGCAGAGGCAATGTCAGACGTTACCTAGACAGGCAGCAGGCTGTGAGAACACACCACCACAGTTACAGACAAAGGCCGGCCTGTCTTGACTTAGTGGCGGCAAAGTCTAACAGGAAGACTTCTGTCATTTGCCTTGATGAAGAGGATCGTACAGGTGCACAAATTAAGTGAATGACGATGATAAGCAAGTGACTGCACAATTCATTTAGGTCTGATGTAGCCATCATCGCTCTCTCACTAATGATGTGAACCCTTTTTTGGTGGAGTGGGCAGGGCTGCTATTCATAATAGACGTATTGACTTCAGGGTGTCAGTAGTCATATCTCTTCATTGTGCATTTTAAAATGTCTTCTACACAAACTATAATGTTGTGAATGGCATTTAGTAATACAGTACAGACTGAATGGCTTCAGAAATATATTTTAATACATGTTAGACTTCATGCAAAACCTGGTCAACAACCTGTTTTGAGAGGTTGGATAGGTCACCCAATGGGTGATTGGAAGGACTTAAGGGATGTGTGAGATGATTTCTCTAGTACTTTTGTACAGCAAACTACAGTTTTTGTGTCTGTAAACACAATGTTGATAGGTGTCACTCAATGTTACTGACAGGCAACTGGACCACAAATGTGACTACTAAAAAGTAGTGGCTGGTGAGTGGACCACCTTCAACGAATCAAAGAAACCATCTGATATCACTAATACTATCTCTGTTAAAGTGCTATAAAAGGTTTCATAATTTGCTTAGATACATAAAAAGGCAAATAAAAAAGGCAGGGTGGGAAAAAGACAAACCATTTTA
>JAODLL010044716.1:0-15631 GCA_026546735.1 Forbesichthys agassizii | reverse complement strand
TAACAACCACAGCCCCCAACAATACAGCCCCCCACCACAATTACCACCACAATCACAACCACATCCCCTCCAAAATCACCATCACAGCCTCCAACAATACAGCCCCTCCACCACTATCACCTCCATAATAACAACCACACAATACAGCCCCCCCACCACAATCACAACCACAGCCCCAACCACCCTAGCCCCAGCCCCACCCAACTGCCTGACACAGAAGTGGCTTTGCGCTGTGCATCAATGTGTTGAACACACAGAACATGTGCGTTTAGTATAAAGCAACTACTGACTACTAAAGTGGCAAATAGAGATGAGCTAAATAAACAGATATGAATTATTCAGACACGTAATAACATACCTAAATAAATACATGTTTGCTTTATGCAGCAGTAGAGATTTCCATATGCACGGCTGATTTCTTTATTCCTGATTTCTTTGCGAAGCTTTTCCTTTTGTTGGCTTTGACAGTCCACACCCACAGAATGTCGGGCGTGTGGATAATAAATAAATAGTGTGTAAACAAGGACCTGTGGCAAAATGTATTGTTGAAATAGCTAGATCTGTTGGATCAACTTTAAGCGTGTGATCTTTTGACTAAACCAGGTGAGAAGAAGTGCTTACCTTGCACTGGGCTCATTTCTAGGGTGGGTTTGATAAATAGTGGCTATTGTCCATTGTCTGCATTTTCTTGTTTCGCCATACATATTGGGGGAAAAAGAGAAAACATTGGTTATCGTATCATTGAAAGTGAAGCAGTCCTATGTTAGACAATGAGCCTGTGTCCTTGCCTTATCTCTGATTTGTCTCCTATTGAACCGTTTGTATCTGTTCCACTGAACAATAGCATGATAATAACATCTATTGTTGTCTAATAGCACTGCAGTATAATTTTGTAATTATTGGTGCTCTAGGAAATATAAAAACATAAACTGCACTGACATTGTTTTCATTTAAAGAAGTCCTTTGCTGCACTATCCAAAACAATACAAAATTAACTCAATATACTTTTTTCATAGTGAGCTTTATCTGGTGTGACTTGGCATCGTCTCACATTTGAAACTATTTGGTGGGGGGGGTTGTTTTTTTTTGTTGCAACTGTATCATCACATTAAACTACTGGTGTACGTGCGTGTGTGTGCGTGTGCACGTGTGTGTGCACGTGTGTGTGCATGTGGTCGACCACTTACAAGTAGACTATAGCACACATGAAAAAACAATTAACTGTTAGCATGTCATAACCTTGTTGGCCTTATCAGTTACGTATGCCTTCTGTTACGGGCAAGGTATTTCTATATCTGATGCATATATACGCACATGCAGAAGTCACACAATTGTTAGATTGTGTAATACTCAACTGGACAAGGCACATGCACACATGGGCATAACGCAAACGCACGCGTGTGCCGTGATCTAACCGCGTGTGTGCTTGCGTTCACGGGGACCCCTAGTGGCCAAAATGATGCAATCACTGCTAAGCAGCGCTCTTTCAGGAGGAGCAGCACAACGTTTTGGCCACGGTCATTGTGCACATTGTGCACAATATATCCATTTTTTTGCCGTCCTCAGCATAAAAAGGGCAGAGCGGGGGAAATGTGGAGTCTACAGTGCCTACAATGTACCAGAATAAACCTACCGGAGGCACAAAATCAATGTCTCACCACACTATCAAATAGTACACCTCCTTTCCGCCCCGCTGACGCAAATGCTATGCAACCACCCAGAGATTTTCCTGCCAGCAGAACAGTGCGGAGCAGTTCAATAGCTTTCCTCGAAAGGGGTGGACACCTTATGAAAGGTGCTGTCATACCAGTCGGTCTGCTCAGCTGGCCCGTTACCGTGGCATTTTAGTGAAAAGAGCACAACAGTGCTCATTGTCTGAAGACGCTTGCCCCTGAAAAAGAAATCAAAACTGCTAATGCCGAGCTGACGTGTTGCGCTGACGGGAGTTGTGGCGGGTTAGGATGTGGACGTCATGGTGGCTGACTGTCATGGTGGCTGACTGTCATGGTGAATACTTTAGCACTGTTTGCAGAGCTACTGAAGTAATATATCATTGCAAGGTATTAATGTAGCAGGTGGGTGTGGCCTAACTTGATTGACATTGTTGTCCCCTTTTTTATACATCCACAAGAAGACTAGGTAAAAATCTCCCATCATTATTTGGCTACGTGTCCCTATCTCCCGATGTGTCATACATTGCTGGAAAGTGTTTACATCCATGACAGAGCGGAGAATACATTTTCGCCGCGTGAAGGGTGTCTGGATCTCGACGCGACCGCACGCTGTGCTCCCGTCCCGACGGCATCTCGCGGATAGGGACTTCCAAACGATGCAGGAGATGCAGGAAATAGATTGTGTAGGGAGACGGTCGCGGCACAGGTGGTGTCTTCCTTCCGCCCGTAAGCACGGAAGTACTCCCCTGACCTCCGTGATTGGTGGGGTGGAACCACAGGTGGGGCCACTGGCTCTTTTTTATTCTGCAGGATAACATAGGAGGGGTGTTTGTTCATCACCATGCCATTGTTAGAGAATGTATTGATTTCCAGTCTTTTACCAATACATCTTATATATGTGAATCGCTAATGTTTTGTCTTCAATGAGCATTTGACTGAGCTGCTGCATGGAGATGTTGTCACTTATGTGCACGAATCGAGAGCACGGCCCGTCTTTTACCCTACACCAGACCACACCAGACAGAATGCGCGAAATACGCTGACAATACGTTTTTTGGACATAGTTGGTATGTTTTTTTCAACGATGTATTGCATTCATATCATATTCACCACATGTTGTCTTAATTCATAAATTAAGTAGGCTAGGTTTATTTAGAGACTGTTAATACATCTATCTTTTGGTTCATCTACATGGTTTGTTTACTTTTCTGTTCTCATGGTTACCTCAAAATAAGACGCTTCCGCGACTGCAGCATATTTGCCTTTCACATGAGAGGCGGGCAGGACGGAAAGCGGGATGCCAATTCCCATGTGAAAAGCTCTAACCTTGTCAGATTGTCCTACTACCATAGCAAAACATATATAGTTTTTATATATAATTAATATCCCCGGATTACCTTCAAAATGAGTCAAATATATATCTGCTGCTGCCAAACTTAAAGGTTTAGTAAGCAATTGTAAGTTAGAAGGACACATCAAGTAGAAGGACACATCGAGATGGTTGAAGCACAGCAGGCTTATTGAGAGTGCACAAAAATATGCGTCGGCGAGGCATGACTGGGAGGGCAACTGGTGAGGGGCTCGTCCGCAAGCAGGGTTAAATGGACTGGGATTAAACATACGGGACAGAATCAAATAGATGGGACAGGTCTGGGCAGTTGGACGGGACAGGGCTGACTGGAACGGAGGAGCCGGGCAGGAGCTGGAGGACAAAAGATACAGGTAAGTACCGATGATAATAAACAAGAGTGCTTGTTACCGTAGGGACGTTTACGATCTGGCGTTTGGGAGGTGGAGTGCTAAGGGCTTTATAGCGGGGCTGATTGCAGATGCAGAACCGGTGGTGGCGTTCTACCCGGCTCCTGGCGAGAGAGAGAGAGAGAGCTAAGACCGTGCCGCGGGCGTGACAATATGTTTCCAAAGCGGGAGGCAGAGCTTCTGATGGAGCACCCTATGGCATTGCTTTCTCGAGAATTACTGACTATAGCTTTAATACAAGAGGAAAATCACACAGTAGCCTCATTAATGTTTCCTTATGTTTTTCATCATTGCTAATGTTTGTTAGTTTTGGCCTTGTATTAAACTAAACTAATTAAATTAATGGCGGGTTTGAGTTTTCAGTGTGATGTTTCAAATTAGATAAGTCAGAGAAGCCAACACAATACGCTCGATCTTACAAGGTACTGTTGAAATGTCAACTGTCTTTTTTTCAAGCATTATAAATGCAATTTGTTAACAATTAGAAGTGGATTAAATTGCTCTGAACATTATTGCTATGAGTATTGTGTGTGTGTGTGTGTGTGTGTGTACGATGATACCAAGAAGATTAGTTTAATGAACACTATTTACAAAATCTATGTAATCACAAAGGTTATGCATAACCCAACAACACCCAATTTGCATGTAAAATAAGGCACTGGCACAAACAAAGGCAGTGTTCAGCAGACAGAATGTAGAATCTTCTCCCTTTAGCTTCATTTACTTTTCGTGCAATACGGTTTCAGAGACAGACAATTGAAAATCAACAACGTCTCCTGGATGGGCGCCAACACACAAACATTGAAAACAAAGAGAAATTTGTATTAATGTGCTGTATAGTTCTGGGTGTCACTGGCAATTTATATCAAACCAAAACACTGGGTGTGTTTTTTATTTTATTTTATATAGCCTAGAGTCTTTCGAGGTAAACAATGCTATTTTGATATGAAATTATATACGTCCAACATAAAACATATGCAATTCCTGAAATTGGTTGGTTTACAAACGATTTACTGCCACGCCCGCAAACTGTTAAAGAGAGCTTGGGAAATACCCTACTGTACCTAAAATATATTTATGAAGTCACCTACAATCCTCCGTATGGCTGTTCTATTATTTGCTCCCTGAGATGTGTGCTTTGACAAATACATTTCAGCACTAGTGCACCAGCAGAAAAAACCTTCTGTGGATTCAACTGGTCTCTGTTTCAGCCAACAGCTCTCTAAACATCCCTCCCAAATGCCCCTGTGTCTAAAAAGCTCTTTTGTGGCCAAAGTTTGACAATGGTGCTTTTTTATGTGCCGACCAAATCACCATTCAATTGGTGCGTCATGTGGTCAGAGGCCAGCCGAAGCCACTGGTCATACTGTGACATTATCACCACAAGGCCACTCCCACTTGTGCACCGTGGCCATTTACAGGGCCGGACATTCATCTGCTCCTCGGGCAGCCCGGCTTCATTATCCTCGCTCAATGGGATGCCACGGTACTTTCTCTGCCGCCACCGGCAAACATGCCCCCCTGTTGTGCTGTGCGGTGGCTTGTTGTGCCTTTGTCTTTGTGTTGTCTTGTTGTGTCTTTGTGTGTCTTGTGTCCTGTGTTGTGTCCTGTGTTGTGTCATGAGCGTGCACATGTATAGCATGCTAACTGACTCATCGTCACATGCACCATATTTAATTGCTTTAATTGACTCGTCACATATAACATATTTATGAAATTGCTATAACTGACTCATGTTCACATTTACCGTATTCATTCAGTTGCTATTACTGACTCATCGTCACATGCACTATATTTAATATCTATAAATACGATGTACTGCTGAGAGTGGTATTACGTCGCTGGTCCAACGGCTGTTCCTGTAAAGGTTATATAGACTTTATACCAAAGGGGCCATGTCTCACTTTTAATGCTATACCCTGTCACCTCCCTTCTGATGCGTTTCAGTCAAACAAACGTGCGAGGTGACGGGTCGAGTTACACACTTCACCCTGACGAAGTGAAGCCTGCGTCTAGTGTGAAAAACTCTTCCGGCTGTGTGTTTATGCAGCATGCATCCACGTGTGCAGAGTTTTGCTGCTCTAAAGATTAGCGTGTGTGTGACCGGTCACCTGTTTAAATCCCCTGACTTGGGCTAGGAAATGGAATAAATCACACAGTCTAAACATGTTTGAGCATCTGTTTGGCAGTAGCAAGCCATGGATGCATTATGCTTTTATCCATGAATATACAGAAAACGGATGTGCTATTAGCAGCTAGTAGCTGTTATGCGAGAGATGGTGTAGAGTAGGTATGGATGTAAATAGAATATTGTGTATAAATGCGTCATATGGCACATTGTTATGCATCTATTTTGTTGCATTGCTTTAATGAACCCTTTACTCAGTCTAAAGCCCCAGGCACATTTAATGTGATTCACTCATCACACATCGCTTTGTAGCTGAAAGGTGGCTGGTTTACATTTTAGGCTCTGGTTGCCTAGGTACGGCGTCCGCTAACTGTAACTGTTTCTGTCATGTCAATCAATGGTATATCCTTAGCTCACATTGGTAGTTGCCTCTGGTAGCCTGGTAGTCGATTAGCTCATCTCTGTACCCACACACTTTGCACCGTCAACCGTTATTTCATTTGTCATCGCTATGTGAATCGTTGAATTTCATTGACGTTCCGTGGTCTCTCTTTGCTTCATTGCTGCTATCTCTTTCAATTTACAAATGAAGCGCTGCAGCGCACATGGGAATATCTTCATTACATGCTTTGCCATTCTTATAATTAATAGTCAACAGGACATTTAAAATTCTTGACACACATGGATCATTTTTCTGATTATTGATGCTTGAATGAATGCAAATCATAAGAGCAAGGGATTGCTGTCCGAACTGCATCAAGTTGCCCTAATGTGCTGAATCACTGTAAATGCTGCAATCCGTGGCCTTTTCGATAAAGCCTGGCGATGTGGACTGCAATAATCTCAGCAACAGCTGCTTGTGACACTGTGCTGTGGCTCTGGCCTAATCTTTGATATTTACGTGACATCATTAGGCCAGCATGATTTTTCTGTTCTGCAGTGTCCCAGGGTGCCTCAATTTATAAGGCCCTTAAAATCTAATTTTGCTCCATGTGAGTCCGGTATCATGAGAAACTTGTACTGTATGTGACCTTAGCCAACTCAGAAACTACAGGAACTTGAAAGCATGTTAGACAATGCACTACTGGGTATCATCCTATTCTGAGTGTTTATAGTGACATTTATAGTGAAATGGGCATATTTCCATTTAGTTGCTGTATTTAATGAACCATTCCTTCTTTTTCCCAACCTAGCATTAGTCAACCTTACATTCGCTCAGTGGTTCTCAAACTTTTTAGCTCGTAACTTTGATAGTATTTAAATATAGGCTAGTAGCAGAATGCTTAATGTAGTGTGTGAACTCTACTACTAACAATTATGGCTAAAATATGCTAATTCTACTAATTTAAAAATTATATTTCATTTCTGAAAATCATCTTGTGACCCCTCCTCTGTTTCTCGCAACCCCCACTTTGAGAACCACTGTGTTAGCTGATGCTACTGTAGAGTCATTTGACACATGAATGTTGTAGAAGATGTTAAGCTTGACACAGCTAAATTGTGCTAATGCAAAGTACTGCATTGTCAACAATGTGTGATGTTTCCTGTGACATGAGTTATACAGTATTTCTACACTTAGTTGAATAAACTTTTACTGACCTTTCAAGTCTCTTGAATTACAAGTGTTATTCTACCAACAATAGTGCTAAACTATGAATAATTGATGCTAAAAATAACACTTTCCACCACTGATTGGAACAAACTGGTGTAGAGCTACTGTACTTGTAGACAGTCATGAGTGTAATGGAATGGCAATTTAGTGTCTTAAAACCTCACGGAAACCAGGGAACTATGGATGATGGGAAGGTAGCAAACAGTGCTCTCTTTTACACAGGCCAAGGCGACACACATTTTAAAAACAAGTGGATTCTGGTGTGTTAATTAAACTTGAAATTGTGGTGTTAGTTTATGGTGGTTGGCAAAGATCTAAGCTGACAGGTAGCCTCCTCGTTGGCCACATGTATCAACAAAATTAATAAGTACAATCAGTATGCTTTTTTACCCCCCAAGTAGATACAACATTTCTGTTGAGTTGAATGTTCCACCTGCCAGTTTTGCTTCTGCGAAGGAAAAAAAAAAAAACAACACTCTGTTCCACTGTGGCCAAAGCATACACAAAACAATTAATCCTGAGGAGCAGTGTGCCAATATTAAATATTAATGCAGTGCCTGTGTTTGAAATGTGTGGTCTATTAAGCAACGCCATGCGATGGATCATTGAGCGTGGCGTGGTTTTGCATATCTCCAGCATTGTAAATATAGCTGTCAGTAAATATAGACATTTATAATAGATGGCCTCTGTTAATTAGCTGCGCTTGCTGGAATATTCCGGAATTAATTGTGAATGCAGGTCCTTTAGATACAAATACACACACACACACACACACACAACAATGCTAAAGTCTTCCATGGGAGAAATTAGGGTTTAGCCTACTTGTCTTCACTCGGATGCCATTTGATGTGAGAGTTCCCAGAACACACATGGCATGTCTGCGCATGAGATGTGGTGTGCCACATCCACTCAGAACACACTGGCAGCTGTCAGTGATGGTTGGTCCATGGGCAGCATGTGTGCTGAGGTAACGCTAATGGAAATGTCACCAATCACAAACTCACGTTTGAATCAAAGGGTAGCGCAGACACTCAAATCAAAGTGGGGCTCGCTTTCCTGGTCAGTAGATACACCAGCCACACCAGAGCGCAAACCCTGCTTGTGTGATTTCACCATGAGGTTCCGTTGCCTGTGCATTGACGGCCGTGTGGAACAGCCGAACAACACATATGCATTTAAGCATGGTTCCATAATTCGTAGTCATTAAAGGTAGAGTCAGCGATAGAAATATATTTATAAAACATACTTACTTTTTGGTCAAATTCAGATAATATATTCTAAAGCTGCCTGTTCTGTAGATTCTGAAAAAGCAGTGTTTTTTACAAAGCCCTGGCTCTGTCCTTGGAAACACAAAGTGGTGCATACCGCACCACACAACACCATCATAGATTTAGTCTCAGCCACTTCTGTCTATCAGCACTACGTCACATAAGCACCCCTGTGCTGAACGTCTGATGCATAGACCCACCCCTGTAAGCTTGACAACACCTTTCCGAAAGCGGTCTACATCCCAGCATTTAATGTTATAGTCAGCTATTGTAAGCAAATTGTAAGCTAATACACATTTAGTCAAATTCACCAAATATCTCATCGCAGTTCGGTATCTTACCGTTCTCTGTGCGCGGTGAAAAATATTACCTGATACTTCTGCACAGCCCTGGCTCCGCAGATAGCGTCACTGCAGAGGGATATTGTTATTATATGAGCTCTACGTTAGCAAGCAAGGATAACTGACCCTGCCTTTAACTGCTTCAGAACATTTCCCTCATCTATTCTCTCCCCTCTTCTCTGAAGTCATCAGTGCACTCCAAGCAGGTCATATGCCCCCGGTGGGCATTACCCGCTATTGCAACATGTTTTTTTTCTCTGTGGGTTGTCGAGTGGGAAATGGGTGGGGGTCTGTGCTTTGAGTCGGCCAGGAAAGGGAAGTCGTCGCGTTAGAGAGTTAATGACGACATTTCACCTCGGAACATGCTCTGTCGACCGGAAGGCTCGTGTCCACACAGCATCTCCACAGAAGAGACACGACCCCCCCCTTTCCGCCCGCCTTTCTCTGTCCAGTTTTAGCATCCACCACACACACGCACACACATGTTGTTGTCAAAATATGCAGCATTTAACAGGGTGCTCATAAGCTGCCTCTCAACACAGCTGCCTCCGTGATGCAGCCCGACAGCTCCAGTGGAGATTGTGCCATTAGGAATCTCAACCAGTGACCTTAATGCGTTTTACCATCTGTTGCTTGTTTAATGTGACTTGTCCCAACGGATGGGTAGGGATGGCCGACTGCACCACAGAATGCCCATGTGCGTGTCTATCTTCTTTTGGATGTGATCCTTGTCAAGGAAGCTTCAAACCTCCAGACTGTGTAATACACAGTGTTCCAGCCTTTTAGTGCATCTTATTGTTTATGTAAATACAGCGTAATATACAGTAAGGGTAACATCAAGATGGTGGACTTGCATAATCCAAATCCATGCTACATACTGTAATTATGTTCCGTAAAAGTACTACCTGCAGACAATCAGCATGGGGGGAAAGGTCAGCCTCATTCGTAAAGTGTTTTGTAAAACGTGTTCTGCCCAGTGGTCTGTACTTAAGGGTGTGTTGTAATTTATTAAAATTACCTATTCAAAGTTTTTTTTTTTTGTTTGACTGATTACCTCTCACCTGTAGTCATTTAAATTGCCTCAAATTAACAAAAGACTTCTCAAATTCGTATAGTTGGGCAGCAGACGCACATAAGGCCAACCATAAATCACTGACGTTTGAATGTGAATAGCACCTAAACAGCAGGTTTTATGAGTTGGAATTCATGCCATGGTACTGTACAATGGAGGAACCATCTCTGAACGCAATTACATGTTCTTAATACTTCAAGTAATATTTACATTTCCCATGCTCCCCTAGAGAAACGAAACCCAGGGAAAACAGTCCCGGGGTTTCATTGTTGTTGTTTCGTTGTTTATTTGTGACTGAGAGTAGATTGGGGTATTTCTGTTGGTTTTCTTTTCATTTTTTTTTTCTTTTGCTTTTTGTGATTTATATTTTTTTGTGAATTCTCATTTTACTATGAAAATCCAATATGGTCTATAGCGTAATGATTATATTATATTATGATCAAATCAATAGTTTACACTGAATGCAACCACAAGCGAGCATCCAACTATCGCGTTTCATCGAACGCTCTCTGTCCACACTGAATCCGTTTCATCGAACGCTCTCTGTCCACACTGAATCCATGGCAACATGTAGCCTAAACAGACCACGTTGCCTACCAGCTGTGGCACACTAGAGAACTGCCTTCTCAACATTCATAACGCAATATTATTGCCGGGGCCGGTAGATAGGTAGGCTACTGCTCAGGTATCTGTATAACTAGCTTGCAAGCTCTGTTTTCTATCATCCTGGCAGAAAACATCTCCCTCCAGCAAGCTGCCACATTATTAAGGTAACTGGATGAGCAGTCCCTAGTCTATTCAACCATTAATAAGATAGACCTAGTTCTGTGGTTTCAACGCGGGCGACAGGAAGCGGATACAAACAGGGCGTCCGACAAAAGTTTTTCTAAAAACTGCGCCGCATCATGCAGCGTCGAGTTTCTCGCGTCTAAGCTAGCTAGGACAATCCAATTGAAAAAGTCGCACTCAAACTGATTTTGTGTGCGACGCTCGCTCGTGTTGAGTTGCATTAGGACGCGATGTTAGAGGCTGATAGCATCAATGCTGTATTGTTATGTTGAGGAGTTCTTCATATGGTGCACATTGTGTCAGTGCAGCGATGAGTAGTAATCAGCTCTACACTTCACATGACGTGTTATGTCAAGAGCAGACCGTTCTTGGTCTTCATCGCATGTCCAGTGCTTCTCAGTCATATTGTTTTACATCTTCCTCAACCCAGTGATATTTAATCAGCCTTTTGACGCTCCTTCCATACTAATGAAGACTTTTTTTCCTTAAAAAAAGAAAGAAATCATGGCAGGATGACTCTGTCCTTCCTCGCCGAGTAGGAAAAGTGGGCTTGGCGTTAAGGGGAAGAGGTATGACACCACCCACTCCATCTGTACCCTGGATGATGGATCAGCACGGTGTTGTCATGTCAACACACCCCTTTGCATTTCTGAGCCTCTAGCCATACGTCTCCCAGGCACGGTGTTGCACCAGGAACGGCTCGCCTTTGATTGGTGGCCGTGTTGTTTACTTTACCGTCCCAGCAGAAGCAACCGCAGTGATTGAGTGAGCGGCAGAAGACTAACGCGCGTGCATGTGTGTGCTGTGTCTCCTTGCACCAAGCAGAACAAAGATCTGTGGATCTTCATTTGAAGACTCTCGGATGCTTTGTGTGTACTGTAGCCAGCAAGACACATCTCCCCCTACTGAAAGAGTGATTAGTTTGGAGAGGCTGCAGGAACTACAATGAGAAAGATTCTACATTTCTGTTCCATGACTGTTTGCCTGCCTGTGTTTTGCTGATTTAGTTTTATATTGCAATATTGGCTTGCCACCAGCCTAAGGGAAAGGGGAATACGTCCTCCATCCCAACTCCAGAGTCTGGAGCCAGGAATTATTTTCTTTCTCTTTTTTTGGTCCACCCTTTCCCGACATGCCCCACACACACACACACACACACACACACACAGACCTCTATCAGGGAACATCTGAACTGAAACACAGGCCTCTGCCTTTTGAACGTTAATGAGACAATTTCATGAAGCCACAGTGGTTTGGTTCTGACGCATCAAAGCTCACCCCTGTCATTTAGTTCTCACTGTTCTATCACGGTACGGTAGGTCTAATAAGCATTTTTACCTTGGACAACTATCCTCTGTTGTCTTCCTCACAGAAGTTATAACAGTGAATTCCTAAGGTGGGAGGGGGGGGGGAGTGGTGTCCCTTAATTAAAGCCCGGTGGGAGTTCGGACATTCCAACAGCGCGTCCATCTCAGCCTTACAGGGGAGGAGAAGAAATTTCCACTGGCTATCTCCAGTTTTGATTGCGTGTCACGGGCGTTCCCTGCGAGTGAGCCTCAGGCCACTGGCTGGAGACCAGTGGCGACCAATCACCAGCCATTAAAAGCTCAAAGGCAAGGCGGGTTCCCATTCCAAGCAAATGTCGTGCCTGCTGATTTCAATTAGGCGAGTTTGCCCCATGCTGCTACAAGGTGTGTTGATTAGCAAAGTAAGCTGGAGTAGTGATTTGTCGAAGTGAAAGTGTGCTGTGGCTCCCCATTTCAAGTTCCAATTTAAGATAGCGCTCATTTGCATGCAATTACCCTTTGTTCCCTTGGATTATCCTCTGGTTATGGGGCATAGTAGGAGCATTGTTTCCATTTTCTCTATTGCCAAACTTTTAAATTAACCTATAATTATTATTCTTAATATTATTATTTTTGTTGTCATAATAGTAGGTGCTCTGAACATTGCAGTGGACTTTACATAAATGATAAATCTTTCACATGGATTTACGAAGCATACTGTGTGAACCAGTTCATTTTGTTTGAAGGAGTTATCAATGTGCAGCTATTTATTTTTTTATCAGATGTCTACTTCACTGCTCAGAGCTTCTATATTATTTATTTCAGACTAAAACATGCATATTTTGTGTTGTTGCTATTGGCGGACGTTGATCAATAACATTTGAGCCTCCACATGCGGCCGGATGTGACAGATCTATGGCTATAGATCAGTATTGATGCTGCCCATCAGGAATCTCCCTCTGACATATAACCTCTCTGCCTTATTGCCCCCCCCTCCAGATGCTCATGCTCTGGTTCAGATGTTGATTATGTTTGTGAAACACCCTCCCGCATGACGGAAACATGATTATCTTTAGACATTAGATTAGTGGTAAGGTGGAGGCAATGTTAGGGACATTTATTTTAGGTTAGAAATGCTTTGCCACTAGCTTCTCAATTTCTTTTTTATTTAGCTTTGGTAGCTTGAGTCTTACCTGAGCAAAGTGTGCCCTTACATTGTTCTAATGTGCATACAATGCCTGTGCCCTGGAATTGTCACTGCTTCTCTAGAAATCCCTTTTTCTCCCTTCAAACTTTCTTAAGCAATTTTATAAATGTGTGCTTGAACCGTACCCGGTGACTTTACTCACCTGTCAAGCGGGCTTCGTGTCACACACACACACACACACACACACAAACAACCTCGCATCTGGAAAAACTTGTAATTTTCCTTGGCCCAGGTGTGCAGACGCTGCCTGCCTATATCACCTGCTTCAGAGTAGAATCTTTCGACATGCAGTACATGCATGACACATTATGTGCACAGTCAAGTCTCGTGCCGTGTGTGTGTGTGTGCGTGTCTTCCTTCCTGGCCCCGATTGGATTGAGGTTTCGACAGGTAAGGTTGTGGGGGGGGGGGGGGGGGGTAATTATAGTTGCACTATGGTGTTTATATGTAATTTTTTTCAGGATGCACTACTGCCTTGGAGAAGAGAGGGAATAAAGTGTCATGTTGATGGCAGGTAGCTCTCTGTGGGGATTGGATGGGATGTCGAAACTCTGGCAAATGAGCCCCTTCAGACTGACAGACATGTGCGGCGGGGGAAGGGCGGGGGGGGTGCGGTGGGGTCTGTCGAGATCACACCTTCGCACTTTACCTCTGGCGATAGGTTTGTCCGCGTTGTTGACACAGCTTGGTGGAAAAACAGATGGGGGGGACGCGATGGAGGGGCGCACGTCAAGGTGGTTTGCTGTAACCGTGTCATCTCGACCGATAAGGCGACCCCGGTCAGCTATACGGCATGACGGAGACAAATGGAAGACTGTCCTCACCCAGTGTGTTATTCGTGGCGTTAATGTGAGGTGGAAATGGGGCAGAATTTTTTTTTAAATGGAAAGGGAAATGAATAATTATAGATTCTAGCTAGAATGTACAAGGCTGCACATATACACTACACTACATACATAACGCCCCCTATCATTTATCAAAGTGCTCAGCTCAAAGTCAACTATTATCTACTGAATAATTGCATACAGCAATGTGCTGTATGCAATTACATATTTTTATTTGTTTTTTTTGTATACAAAGCGCTTTACAGTGAGAACCATTTAAAAACACGAATGAGCAGGTAGCTCTCAGGCATCTTGCTCAACAGATAGATTACAGACCGGGCATTTAACCCATGGCCTCTCAAGCTGGGTGTCCACCAACCAACCAGTCACAGGGCCATCCTGGACAATGCAATCCTTATGACTAGGGCAAGGTTGGCTACTGTACGCAGACATTAAGTCACTAATACACTCATTTAAGTTAAATGAAAACTCATTAAATTAAATCAATGCCATAGGATGCTTCCTCAGACGCACATTGGAAACACTTTGAGAAGGCGAGGATATTGCTGCTGTGGGCAGTCTGCACCGCTGGCAGTGTAGAGGTACCGGATTATTTTTTGGGCACACCCAGAGAACAGTAAGGTTGCGGACTGCGAGGAAATATTTGTTAAATTTGATAAGAAAGTGTATTAGCTTACAATTAGCTTACTATAATTTTAAGGTAAAGTCAGGGATGGTGGAGAACCTGGTACTCCTGTGACGTCTGTTAATGTGTCTGTTTATGCAACAGTTGACAGACACTCTTAATTAACTAACTTACAACATGCTTTAAATCTTTCCAATGTGATAGTTCTTATGTATGGCAGAATGTGTAAATTATTATACATAGTATTAATGCTACATTCGGTTATATTGCATCTTAACCATTCTGGAGGGGTGGATTCCTCCCTCTGTGGTCCCTTCCCAAGGTTTCTTCCATTTTTTTTCACCCATGGGGTTTTAATGGAGGTTTTTCCTTGGCCGGGGGGTGGAGCAGGGTTTTGTTTGTTTCCATGTGACATGTATGCTGTACAGGCATTTGAGACTGCAACGTGATTAAGGGCTATATAACTAAAATTAACTTGAATTGACTTGACTGGAGAGAGATTGCTAATATTTGAACTCTTGCCACGTTGTAGCTGTGGTAACACGAGTGCTTCTCGAGGCAAACCCGACACGCCACGAGGCCGCGTTGATGGGGGTTGGCCTTTTGTCGGCCAGCATGGCTGTGCACAGTAGACGTGCCTACCCCGACAGAAGCAGGCAGGCGTGAGACAGTGATTTGGGGGCGCAGGTGGTTCTGGCGGCCACGGTGATGGATGGGGGAATTCAGTTAACTGTGTCAGGGTGTATTCTGCAGTTGCACAGCTATTGCTTCCAATAGCTATTGGTATTGAAACTGTAGGTGAACTGAATCGGTAGGCTATTGAAACTGTATACCAGAAAATCTGTAGAAATAAAGAAAAAGAAACACAAAATGAAAACTGGAAATACAATTTATTCTTTTTATATTCAGTTATTCTTTTTATTTTCACATCACATATGTTAAGGCCATGTCACAATTACAATACACTTACAGTCTTTTAAATAGTCAAATTGGAGATGTGCAGGTAGTAGGAGTATAGCTAACTATA
>JAODLL010044695.1:0-20306 GCA_026546735.1 Forbesichthys agassizii | reverse complement strand
AATGTAATAAAGCTACTGCCCTTCATTACATGCTCTAGATGGCTTATCCCTTTTTCATACCACAGTGGGAAATTTAGCGTTTAGCATTTTTGATGGCGTCACGATATTTGATCAATCATGACACATTTTCCCTGATTGGCTCAGAAAATGTACCTATCTTGCCAATCACATGAATGTACACATTCAGCAATGCATGTCAATGGGCTTCACAATGGCAGACAAAAGGCTATAGGGAGCAGGGAGGGAGAGTGTTAGCTAGCTCTTCATCCATCCATCAAAGTTAGCTCTTGAAACTCTCAAATCCTACCTACAGAAGCTTTAACTGGTTTCTATTAAAAGTGTGATCTTCATTTTATTCACAATATTGTATATACCAGTGCAACCAGTGCAACAATACATCAACATCAACAACCACATCAAGTCGTATCCTCTATATGAAATATATGATCCATAATCAGCCAGTGAATATAAATACTAAAGACACGGGTCTAATTGAAGTTTAGCTTATTTGGCAATTCTCTGTTATTAGAGGCCACTGGTGTGATATAGCAGATGGTTCGAAGGACCTAGAGAGTAACACTCTGACGGTTGCCATTTTTACTTACATTTTAATTAAAATTCTCTGTAACAAAATAATAAGATTGAGTAACGTCTTCACTCGAAGCTGAAATAGAAACATCATAAGCTAAACACCACATTTCTCACAAAATACTATTGGCAGGCAGATGTCCACTGGCACTGACAATGTATTTGGTAAATGTTTTAAAGTCATACGATTTAATGGCTAGTGGTGTCTCTTGATTTATGTGGCCTTTTGGAAGGTCACAGAGAGCGCATGCATGACAGATATCACATTGCATACAGTAACTAAGGCCAGAAAGTGAACAAACAGAGGCCAAGAGAGCACTGTATGAGGGCACGCACTGATTCTGTCAGACTCGTGTTAAGGGTCTGAAAGGATAGCAACACCAGCTTTATGCAGATCCACAGATGAGATGAAAGCATATACCAAGCCGCAACTTTGACCCTAGTCTGCAGCTAGAAATAATTAGCTGTTCATAGAGCAGCGGTTGCTGCACTTTGGCATGATGGGATATGGGACTCTATGAAAAATGTGTCTACGCTGTCTATATCTGTCAAAGGGGTGTCTAAATTGGGATTTTTGAGGAATAGGTGAACATGTGCAAATGTATCATTCCTTTTATGAGACATGTATCTAGATAATATAGAATAATAAAACTACAAAATAATAATCCCAGATTTAAACAAATAAATACATTAAAACCTGAGATAATAAACTGCACTCTGTAAACTGTAAAACTGTAAATCAAATACTGTAAATAGTATTGTGTGTTTCACATTGACAATGTGTCTTGCAAGATGTTAAATATTTAGCATATACTTAAATGAAAGAATATATATGATGTATATACTATTATTTATTATGCAGTACAAGTATATACTGTATGGTATACTGTAGTATGGTCAACATATCATCAATTTTCTCATTTACTGGGATGTATTTGATGAAAGCACATTTCAAATTTGAAAGCAGACATGCATTTTTACCCATTTAAGGAAATGTGGGAGGTGCGTGCACGAGAGCATCATTTCACAGGGCCCCAGGCGTCGTTTTCTCCCCTCTTCCAGCGAGATGCCTCTTCTGCAACTGTGACTGCTTGCTGTTTCATTATGACGAGGCTATGGGCTAAACGTAGCCAAGCATATCAAATATCCTGGAAGCATGCACTAAATAAATCATTTCATTCATTCCATTAGTGGTGGATGTGCTCCCCTGTAAACCATCTTGTGACCATACTGGCAAACAAAAAGATGTCCCGCTTCTCGCCACAGCTGCTCTGCCATTGCCGCTGCTGAGCACAAGCACAAACATTTAGCGTCGTCTCCTCAAGCTGTTCCATCATGATGTGGTGGCATCTCTGCCTCTCCATGCTATTAGATCAGTATAGACCTTGTTTGGGCCCCTAATTTGTCACGCTCCCCGACTTTGTAGGTGCCAATTCTTGTCACAGTTAACAATACAAGATTTGAGTCCAAGGCTGTGCA
Organism: Forbesichthys agassizii; assembly: GCA_026546735.1. Taxonomy (NCBI): domain Eukaryota; kingdom Metazoa; phylum Chordata; class Actinopteri; order Percopsiformes; family Amblyopsidae; genus Forbesichthys; species Forbesichthys agassizii. Next base: position 18,239 of record JAODLL010044695.1, on the reverse strand, counting down.
TTTGATCAGCGTTTTAAAGTGATGCAATTGTCTTTTGTTTCACACTAGTGTATTTAGTGCCATTTTCAGGAATAAAACAATTGCCTACATGTTTACATGCGAGAGCTTAGGTCCTAAATATATGCTATACATATTATAAGCCCACAGAACCACAAATATTCATACTATTATCAGTGTGTGTGTGGCTTTAAGAGGAGTGGTACTGCTCTGTTTTTGTAATGTTGGTCCACAAGCAGAATTACGGAACACACATTGAGTTAGTACCCCTTTAAGTGTGTTGAATGCATGGTCAACAACATTGTTGGCGGAAGGCTAATGAGGGCATGGACCTAAAAGAAACCCTGAGGCTATAGTGGTGATGAGGTTATATAGGACATGGTTGAGTTGTAGGTTCCTATGCACGGGTTCAAGACCCAACAAAAGGCATTGCAAAGGTTCCTGGCATGGGATTGGATAAACATCCTGAGCTCCAGGTTACAACCCTCCAGCTATGAATGTACCTAGCAAGAAGTGGTCCAGCAACAGGTGTTCCCGCTGATTGTGTCTGGGCAGGAGCTAACGGCTGGCAGCAGATGGTAAGACCGTAAGATGGTGGCAGGCCCAAACCGCAGTGGCATCCTGCCGGAATGTTCTTCTTCTGGACAGGGGGCGAACCCTGGTGCAAGGTACAGTAGGTGGGAGTTCTCTCTCCACCTTTGTATGGCTTGTGTCTGTTGTTATATGTTGTATTTTTAGTAGGCTGTAAAGTAGCACACTCAAGGCATTTTTCCAGGTATCGGCTGTCCCACCTTAGGTAGCACTGGTGTCATTCTTAGAGTTGTTGCTTCTTTAACAACAAGACACAAGACATAATATATAGAGTGTATGAAAAGTAATGTAAAACTGTATTTGTCAAACGAAATCAACATTATTTCAAAAGTGAACATAGTCTGCAACATAAACATGTCAACCGATAATATACATTAGGAGACATTTCACTTACACCATAAATTAAGGGCAGGGTTAGTCATTCTTGAGAACACTTGCTAACTTTGAGCTCAAATCAAGCTATATCCCTCTGCGGCATCGATCCACACATAAAAACGCATTGTGAAGCAAGCTTTCTTGATGTGAGCAGATTTCACAACTTTGTTTATGTTGCGATGCTATGCGCCAGCGCTATGTAGAAATATACGATTATTTTTTATGACACACAGAGAATGGTCAGATAGCGAAATGCGAGGAGATATTTGGTAACATTTGTATTGTATTAGCTTACAATTAGCTTACAATAGCTGACTTTACTTTTGATTTTACACAATATACAGCTGGAATATCAATCACGTGTGTATGTGCATGCATGCGTGCACATGTACATACATGTGTTGTTAGTTCTATAATTTATATCAAGTCTTTCTGATACTGTTATTAAATGCAAATAGTGTAAAAAATTATCAGAAAACTGCACAAAAGGCAATAACATTTATTTTGTAATTTTTTATGAGAATGAAAAATGCTAGTTAGAGGGTTAAAGTACATTTGTCTGAATAGTTTTATTATTTTATTTCTATAAATTACATGACATTATTTACCATGTACTATGTAGTTTGTAATATCTTGTCTCTTATTCATTTTTTATATTATAGTTTTATTGCTGATTTAATTACATTTTTACTTTGTTTCTTTATTAATTTCTTCAATTTTAGAGCACTTTGAGCTGCAACCTATGTATGAAAAGTGCTATATAATGGAAGTTTATTCTTATTAAATATTAAATACACAATATGATTTGAGTCTGTTTTTTTCATTTATTTGAGTCTATATCACACATCTATTAGAATCAATGCATTGCTTTGTTGTCAACATGTAAACAAACTACAGACAAACAAACAACACCTATACCTCACCATTGCAAAACATTTTAGTCAATCATGTAAACTAAAGCGTTCTGCGGGCGACTGGGTAAAATCATCTGGTGATTTACTTGTTTATGGTCTGTAATGTGTCACCAATAGAATTACACAGAGCAAATCTGTGTGGCGTATATGTGCTGTGTGATTGAGTCATTGCCAGAACATGACGATGTGGTCATGTATATTTTCACACTATATCTAAATAATATCCTTCTTTTATGCAGGGTTTGAATGGGATAGAGCTAGCACAGGTATTTGTATACTCTCTGTCAGGGCCCGGGGATTGGTGAGAAAGCACTGTGTTGCCATGGTTTCCAGCTCAGCTCTGCCTGCTTACGTCAATAAGGTTAGCTCTTCACAATTGGCCTTCAGTATCACTATAATCTTTTGTAAGAGAGCTGAAGATAAAAGAAAGTATTCCTATATAAAACAGAAACAATGTGAGATGATGCATGTTCCTGCTAAGCAATGAAAAAACGATGTGTTCATTGCATTGTATGTTGCAACCATCATATAGGAAATAACCTACCAGTCAGGATTTAGCTTTGCTGCATCTTTGGCTGGATACAATGAACACCTTGGGAGGAAGGAAAACGTGAAGATGTGAGATTTCCACATGCATCAACCTGTGAATCCACCTTCTCCTTCTGTCAGTTACAATGACGGGAAGTAACAATGATGGAACTCCATTGTGAAAACAGCAGCAAAAAGTGTGTGAAACTGATACACATTCAAACATGATGCATTAATGAGAAAATCTGCAGATTTTTAAATGAAGGTCATTGACAGATTACCCCTACATTTAATGTAGAACAATGAAAACATTGGCTAAGTTATACTGTATCTCTTCTGGTATGGCGTTTTGTGGAATTAACTGGAGTAGAAACTACATGTCCCATGAGTCCCATTGTGGTGTAGCAAAGAGCTACCTCTCTTGTGATGCGTGTTTGTGTTGAAAATACTATTTGAGTGAAGTAGCATGTAGAGCTGTGTTCAAGATGTACAGTATAATGTTAAGGTAAGATAACAATAGCTTGTCAGGGTCTAAGCTCACTTCACGTATCTCTCTACACACTACATATCAAGGTTCACCTTTAAATTCATTAATATAATAAATAAGTATTGATAAATACATTAGTTGGGGAAATAAATTAGTGTACAGTAACATACAGTACTGTAAAGATAATGGCACCAAGGGATAAACTGGCTCCATAATCCTTTCATCCATTGCTGGCCTGGTGAACTTTAAATTGAAAGAGGAAGCTATAGAAAAGAGTATATTTTTCAGGGGAAACGGTAGCTAAACCCAGCTGTCCAATTTGCAGACACTCTTACTTCTCCACTGAGCTGAGAACATTTCTACCAAATTCTACAGGGAGCATCAAGGGAATCATCTCAGGTCAAGATGCTGCTTTTCCCTGAGTGGAGAAATCATAGAATGGAAAAGTAAAGTGCTAGCAGGGAATCAAGTAACAATAATAGTCACAATAACTCCCATATTATCTCCTCTATTGAATTAAATACAGCAATCAATGAATATTTGATGAAAAACATAATTGTGTGGATTTACATTTAAATACGTAAAATGTGTTTAGGCAATGCAGTCGATGTTAAATGATATCAAAGCTCATTAATAATTGTTGTGCTCAATTTCACCTTTTTTAACACAGAAAGGCAATTGATTATACGAATGTTTTAGTTCATTTTAAAACACTATCGCCTATATACAAAATAATTTGAGAAAATGTATCTTCCAATCTTGGTGGTTAACTCAAAGACTTTATATTAATGCAAATTAACGTAGTCTAAACACAAGCTTGAAAATAAATATGTTAATAGAATGACATAAAACCTGTACAATAAGGTACAATACATTCAAAGTGAACTTGACACAATAACATCACAAGATATTGTTACGTTGAAGCAATGATGAAATTTTAACTGTAATTTACATTACATACAGCCATTATCTTGATGTGACTATTCAATGAAATAGTATTTAAAATTATAAACCTTGCATGTTACAATATTTCAGCCAGCAAAATCAGGTTATTGCTTTTCAATGTGCACATTTTATGTAATAACTAATAGCTAATATCATTGTGGAGCACAGGCTATTGTTTTTCTCTGCTCACAGCTCATACAGTTTATTCTAGATATACTTTTCCTGGCACAGAAAAAGCTAAAATCATTTCTCGGAATTGTCGTTCAAGCTGTCGTCATGAAAGCATTAACAAAGAGCAACACGACATTTGACTCACACGGAAATAACTAACATGGCCTGACTATTTATTATAAGCCTTGCATGCATGGATTATATGCATTAAAAGCACAATTTAAAATTGCCATAGTTGAGACATCTGCATCTCTAAGAACACATTCTAACACACTCAGGCAGCAATTAGAGTGATTAAAGTGCTATCTAAACCTGAATGTAAACACGAGATTATTAAGAAACACTGTGTGAGGATGGTATAGATGGACGTTATAGCAGACAAACCAAAGCAAATTAAATGACTGCAAAGTCAAAAGGTCTGATTGAAGAAAGAAAAAAAAAATGTCAGCTGCATACTGGTTCCATCATGGATACACAGTGTCTCTGACAACATCTCAGAGATAACTGCAGTAATGTAAGCACGGCCGTAGGTGCAACGTCTCTCTGGTGTCTACTGTCTTGATGACTTCATTTTGCACAGAACTAGTTGCGACCTGAAAGGGGTTCAAATGTTAATGTTCACTTAAGATGTCTTCATGAACCCAGGCAGAGGGCTAAAATTACGTGTCACACACACAAGACCAGTCATTTCTCAACTGGGGAAAATACATACAGTATTTGAGTATAATTTCAGCGATTGGTTCATAGAGTGCCTGGCACTGAAATACAAATTAATGGGCATGTTCCAAGACTACATTTGAAAATGAGAACTGAAAATGGTTTGCCAGGATTAGCAAATAATCAATATAAACAAAAGGTTAAGAAAATGTAAATGAAATTACTTATGAGAGTATATATTTAGATGTACATGTACTGTATGTTTCCCTGTCAGCACATATTTGATAACATGTTGTAATCCCCTAACTATGCCAGTTGATTTTAAATTCAAATTCAAGACTGAAAAGTGGCCCCAGAATTGAAACACAGCAGTGACCCTGAATTAATTGCTGAATTTACAGTGATGGAGAAGATTGCCATTGCTCTATTCTAAGCAGTGGTGCTGTTAAGAGCCAATGAAATGATTATGCCTATTAGCTCAAATAATTCAAGTCATACCCGGCTGATTGTGCCTATGTGCAGGTTCCGTAGACGCTGGACTGGAGTGTCAGAAACAGCCTGCAGACTATCAGTTGTCTATTTGATATTAGTATTTCTCAAATTCTTTCATGTATAAATCCCTTGTTCTGTTGCTTTTATTCATCAAGTATACAAGACACTAACCAGACTCATATTTTATTACCCAATTTGGTTAAACAACACAAATATTATGCTTATGAAGAGAAAATATGTCCAAACCAGTCCAAGGTCCATGCTAATGTGTGGAACATCTCCTGCCAGCTTTTATTCAGATTGTTCTCTACTTCTAGATATGTGCTCCAAGCGTTTGCTATGTTTTTATTGTTCCAACCGCTACAGGTCAGAGCAGAGTGTGAGGTCCTCAGGGAAGAACCTTTGGTCCATTCCAGAGTCTACGCTAAGCATCAAATGATCATTTCATTGCCAACACACATGCTGTTTCAAAGTTTAGATTTGCAACATGAAAAACTTTTTAACAGATTTTTATAGACCAGGCTTTTGAGTGGCCATTTGGGATGCATATTACAACTAGGTATTACCAGAGAATACACCAATGTTACTAAAAGTAGAATGTTGTTCTTCATCCAATGCCCCAGGTGTGCTACGGTACTATGTATGTGTTTACAGTTCAACTGCTAACAAGCATGTGGGCTTGGCCTTAACAATACTCTTCCTGTTCACTGTTCACACTGCTGTTCTAACAAGATAGACCTTTCAAACAATTATCATTTAGATTGTATGGTGCAGTAAATACTGCACCACCATTTATTTTAATTATTTATACCCACCAAATTGAAAAAGATGGTTTATAGTAACATATTCTTAGCAAAAAAAGTTTGCGAATTGTGAATAACATTGTTAGACAGTCTCCCTACAATTAATAATATATACTGTAGGCTCTATACAGTAGGTAATACAGCCATGTTTTGTAGAGAATATGTTTCTTTGCTGCAAATGTATTTGCAAGCATTTGATAAGGGTAACACTGTAAAAAAAAAGTATTTCTACAGTTTTTCCCAATGAATTCTTCTATTTTTTCTGTATTTCAAAATGATAGGAAATTATACTAATTTACAAGAATATACTGTTTATTTAAATGTGTCATGTGATTTAAAGAAGGCATTATGTATAAATTGACTACAATAAATACTGCTTTTAAATAACAATTTAACAGAACTATCTTAAAAAAAATGTATGGCCCTTTTAAACTGTTGATTGAGCGACCAATCACGGGCCACAACAGGGTTTTGCATTATGTGCAAATTATTTGCATCATGTCCAGCTCAAGAGTAGTAGGGATTCACAAGTCCCACATCCAATTATTTAAGACTATGGGCTTATGGAAGTAAGACTTCCTACCAAAACATTTTACATTTTGTCTTTTTTGGTGGTGTCATTTTCAGTCCGGGGTTCTGGCCCTGGGTGGAGCTTTACACAAATGGCTTTTGATGTGAAAAGCTGTCTAATTTAACGGGGGTTCTCTGTAGAACTCCTTGTCAAGTTTTATATGTGAATATTCTTACATTTATGCTTTAATATAATAACAGTAATTATCTGTACTAAAACATAAACGTATTATTGAAAATCATGATGTTCTGTTTTTAATCTGAATGTCAATACATTGAATTTTAGATATCTCCTTTGTTCTTAAGTGCCTGCCTGATGCTCTATCTGATGCTTGAAATTAGCTTGACTATACTTAAGTAAAAAGTGTATGGCTTCTTTTCTGCCTTTCTGCCTCTAGATTACACTTCAAATTTGCTGATTCAATCATAGTATTGGCTTGTCCTTTAATGGTATTGGATAGTCCTTCAATCGTATTAGCTTGTCTATCAATCATTTTTGCAAGACCTTCAACAGCACTGCCTATAATCCTTCAATAGTATTGGCTAGTCCTTCAATCAGTATTAGTCATATGTGCTCCAGAAATATATAATCCAATAGAACAAATACATATTGCTACTGCCTTTTGAATCTGCAGTCTAGAATTACACATCCTGGCCTGCCCCCCCCATTGACCAGTTGTCTTCTTGCACAAATTGATTGTGTGATGTGTCCTTCTACAACAGCCTGCAAAGGACAAATTATAAACTTTACAGGGTTCAGAAAGGCTACAATAAAGCTCACATAAATTACCATAAAATACAAGTTCCATAAATTCACATTTTTACCAGAAGAGCAGCACCAAACATTTCCAGAAACCATTAAGAAAACCCTTACCAAGACTCCTTGAGTCAGTTACTGTTAAGACAATATCAAACATTAGGGTAACACCATTATACACACAATCACATGCCAGTCAAGGGAACTGGTGTGTGATCGTGTGTAGAAACAATCTGACTCAGGGTTCACTGACAAGGTGTTGAATAATACTGTAACAATTACGGGTGAGAAACATGAAAGACACTTGGGTGTCAGCAGACAATCTAAAGTGACTTATGTTAATTTTAACATGACACGGCAAAAATTAGCAAAAGTAAGCCAGAAACAGGTCAGGTCAGGTGTGATGTGTAAAGTACCCTGAGTTTATCAAGTCATTAGAGTAGTCACAACTAAATTCTTACTATAATGGCAGTGACCAACACACACGGCTGAGAAATAAAGATTGTACTGTACATGCACTGGGTTTGTACATGCATTGCAGTGCACGGCAATGTATTGGGAACCTTAAACCCTCAGGATGCCACCCCGGTGACTATAGACCCAATTACTGCCAACGGCACTTCAACATACAATACTATGCGGGCATGCATATGTTGCAACATAATAATAATAATAATAATAATAATAATAAACCCCACATAAAATATGTTTTGCAATGATACTAAACACAATTATTTCACCTGCTATGGGCCCTAGATGATAATGTATATCTTCATAGTGGGAGTACAACCAATACAATGCGCTCTTGCAGTTTTTTGGTAGACGTAGGCTACATATTCTGGCACGACATGTCACTGTAAGCTGCTAAGAACAATCTTAAACATGCCTAGAAGCTGCTGTGTGTCAGGATGCACTAACAAGGCAAGAAACCCAGAACTGTACCTTTGTTTATCTGTCAAAGCAAAATGATTAGACATGATTGATAGTAAATACTTGCAAGGACTAAGTCCACTGGAAGGAGACACAATCGACGTGTACAATATGCTAAATCATCTAGCTAGTAGCTAAAAACATTCAGCAACATGTCAGAAGATTGTTTTGGCACGCTATGTCATCCGGCAGCTTTAAGGCATATTAAATGTGATCTTGGTGGTTAATGTTCTTGCATATCTTAACAAGTCATTGGACTCCATCATACTTCTGTTGCAAAACCGTGCACGGATGCGTATGTACAGTACGTCAACACTGTTTGCAGTAAATGGGTCTAGAGCAGGACTGGGCAATCAGCAACCCTCCAGGACCAGGATTGCCCAGTCTTGGTCTAGAGACTCTATTGCCATAGGTTTCATTTGACTGTGTGCAATGCTAGAATGTCACGTTTGAGGGACAGCTAAGGGTCAGCACATTTAAAGGGAAGCAAGGGGTACCAAAACATTGTCAACAATACCCTGAGCAAACACTGACCGTGTAATTTAAGATTGAAGGTTTAGCAGGTGCAGTTTACGTTTAGCTATTAAACAGATAGATTTAACTATGTGCGTTGTTCAGTGTGTGCTTTAGTTACAACGAAAAGCACGATGACCAAGTTAAGTTGATGAAGGAAGAATTCTGCTGCCGTATCATGTCAAGTGATAACAATGAGTCACAGCCTCTTCTGATTACAGGAAGATGCTACATATTGAGGACAGCTGCGTGATACATTTATATAAGTATATTTAGGCTAGATAACATGAATCACGCCCAGTCTGTATGCATACAACATGTCTGGACTGGAGTGGGGGGGAAAGCATTAGTCCCATGAATGCATAGTGAAGCGTTAATGCCAGGGCCGTCTACAGAACTTAATTACCTGCAATTAGAACCAACTCGCCACGGCTTTCAGAAGTTGGCTGTTGTGTTTGCCGTCTACTTAATATGTAGCTGCCACCTATGTCTGCCTGTAGACCTGTTATTAGGTCTGACAACTGACAAAGAAGCCACTTAGAAGTGGACTGAGTTAACAAATTAAATATACATCTGCGTCTGAGTTAAGCATCGCGTGGCAGAGCATGGAGACTTCACCATACACCATTACATGAAAACAGTTTTCCTCATGGTTACGGCATCCTAGCTCGCAATGAAACAAGGGCTTGACATGTGGATTACCTGCACCTTAACTGTGCTGCACAGTAAGTGATGAATTATTATTAAAGTAGGTATAATATTTTCTTGTAACATGGGATTCCATGTCAGATACAATATACTGTTTGTTTTGGGGTTGGCTATTTAGAGCATAAGTACAGGGGACTAGACTTAAGGCTGTTAGTGTAATTTAGTCAAAATATCGTTTTATAATGTATAAAGATTTTATAAAATTATTCTTATAGAATTCCTTTCTCATTATCCCTGTTTTATGTCGCTTGCAGGGGATGGGGAAATTAAAACACACATTGCTGGCTTTTTACAGCTTTCACAGATTTGCATAAAGAAGCCACCTGTGTCTTTCCCCTCTTTATTTTAGATCTCTTAATGTGTTAATGAGCTTTCACAGCCAAAGGCTTGTAACACATCTGCTGGGTGGGTTCACTAGTGCATTCTAGTTAACCATCAATGTTTACAGTAGCTAAAATACAAAATATTACAAAGTATTACCAATATTTTATATGCACACAAGTATATGTTGTGCAAATGAATGGTAGCTTGTTGACTCTGTTTCTTTTCATATACGTAGGTGGATAATTCCAGCTAGGAAGGTGTTAAGGAGTTAATTATCAAGACTTATTTCATAATGAGAACTTGAATGGTTTACGGCGTCTGCCTTTTTTTCAAATTACCCGGATCACAATAACACGAATGTCCAAAGTCATACTACAGAAAAATACAGGACTCCCCACCACTATGTCATAACGAAAGTCGTCCTTGCGAAAGGGGGGACACTAACAGCTATAAAGCACAGGAATGATACGAAATATAAAACGTCCTGCCACCTCTCTCAAAAAGTAATGGAGCTATCAGCTGTAATGGCGTGGCCTATGCTGAGGCAGGCTCTGGGAAAATTCAATCTGAAGGCTGTAAAAGAGCATTGTCAACCCTTTTAACAGCTAACCCTAAAAGCAATGTCTGGTTACATGTTAGCAGTTAAGCAGCGGAAGTGCTGCCTCCATGCACTCCATCTACCCCAAGGAGATTTAGTATGAGGATAATGCATCAAGAAAGATGTCATGGTCACAACTTTGGCATCCCTGTCCTCTCTACGCAATGTAGTCTTCCTCTTGGGGCATCAACAAGGTGCACAGAGAAAGTGATAAATCTAATGCACAGTGAAGCGGAGCTTACAGTGTCTGACGTTAGGAATAAACACTTTTTTTGTTTCTTAAATTTAAAGCGTTCCTTAAATAAAAAAGGCACAGTCCTGCAGATGTGTTCAAAGAATGGAATAAGGCATGCAAAAATGTCTGGTGTGACCCGGTCCTTGGGACTTGCACAGTCCATTTGAATTTAAAAGTTATTTTAACTTCATTGAAATTTGATTTCCTGCTAGTCTGCTCCTTATCGGTGATAGGAGATAATACCAGAATTGTACCCAGGGGCCCAGACTATAAAGAGTATAAGAAAGAGTCACCCCATTGACCATGTGTGAGAAATGTGAAATGTCATACATATGGATTCCAATATGTTTTTGACAGGGTTATTTCATGCAGTCACATGGGAAATGGAGATGTCAGCACACTGTTTTCAAGCTATAATGTAAACAGATATTTTACATGCTTGTCAGACTAGAGCTGACACCCAGAGACTGCCAGAGAACGCAGGTTGCCTCAGGATCACATTTTGGCTTTTCACAAATATACATCAGTGTTTTACTCAGGAAGTGGAATAGCTTTAGAAAGAAAAAAACAAAAACAAAGCATTTGATACATTAGCAATTGTTCCCACAACCCACAAAATACCACATTTTAGCATTTGAGGGCCTGAAAGTGTTTTCATAAGCAATTAAAGAACAGTGATATGTACTTTATGGGTGACAGTAATGGCTTCATCTTTCTTTTGCAGGCAGAAAAACACAAGTGATAGTTTGTCGCTAAAATCCCATTAGGTTATGTAGTTAAGATGTGTAATTTTGCTTTACTTTGGCGTATTGTCCTGTTGACTGACGGACAATGGTAACAATTGAGAAATTTGAACTGAGTAAGTGGCTCTGTGTAAACCTATCATCCATGTAGTTTCCCCCTGAAAACACAAACTAACCTCTTTGCTGCCGATAATGATATGAGACTGATATGAAAATGACATGGCAACATGCACACACCACTCTCACATAAATGCCATGCAAATTGTTTTTTTTTTTGTTTTGTTTATTGTCACATTTTAATTACTACTGTTTCCTCAGACTTTACAGTATACATGCTTTTAAAATCAATGTGTAATTAAACAGAATATAATGTCTGACAAATGTATCTTCTACTTGCTCTTGACACCTAAACAGTATTAATTTTAATATATTGATAAAAAAACAAAATTCACTTTACTGCACTGTTATGACGAAAAGAGAGCTTAGCTGGAAGGCAAAGCTCTCGATCTTCTGGGCAATTTTTGTTCCTACCCTCATCTGTGGTCATGAAGGATGGGTCATGACCTAAAGAATGAGATCACGGATACAAGTGTCCGAAATGGGTATTCTCAGGAGGGTGGCTGGCGTCTCCCTTAGAGATAGGGTGAGAAGCTCAGCCATCCGTAAGGAGTAGAGCCGCTGCTCCTTTGCATCGAAAGGAGCCAGTTGAGGTGGTACGGGCATCTGGTAAGGATGCCCCCTGGGTGTTCCAGGCACGTCCAGCTGGGAGGAGGCCTCAAGGAAGACCCAGGACTAGGTGGAGAGATTATATCACCACATTGGCCTGGGAACGCCTCGGGATACCCCAGTCAGAGCTGGCTAATGTGGCTCGGGAAAGAGAAGTTTGGGGTCCCCTGCTGGAGCTGCTGCCCCCGCGACCCGACTACTGATAAGATGATGAAGATGGATGGATGGGTGGATGAACTCAAATACTCCCACCCGCCAATTATAAAGGCTACATATACCATTTTTAACAAAAAGTACAGTATGGATATCAATGTTGGTATGGAGAGAGAACTTGGTAAATACACTTGGTAGTCTCCACTCTGCAGTTTCTCTATTTGTAAGAAGAGAAGAAATTGCTAAAATGATCAGGTATTGCTGTAAAATTTGCTCTCCAAAAATGCGGGATCTAGAGCACATGGCTATATTTACATAAATTAATGAACAAATAATATTTTATGTGAATAAAACGCCAACACAAGGTTTCTTGTCTTATTAGTCCACATTAGCAACATAACCAATCACTAGGAACACTTAAAACTTTCCCACCAGTTTACCAATTGGGCTACAACGTAACAGCTGCTTGCTGGTATCACCACACTGAGCAATCAGACTGCAGATTTTCAGCTGTACAAAGCAATATCCGCAGCAATCCGCAAACCTAAACTACTTATACTCAGAGAAAGGAATAAGAAGTGTTGATGACACCACAATTAATAGCTTTTGGTAGTTGGCAGGACCGAGTCTGTGTGATGATATGAGTATCATGTCGCTTCTCAATTATTATTCTCTATTCAGTCCCAGGCCTCATCAATTCACAGGGCATTGTTTCTGTGAATAATGAACTGATACTAAGACTGAAAGATAATGAAAAACTTCACGCGTAGCTTTTCCCACCACCTTGCCTTTATGATTTGCAATTGCTATGCACAACTTGATGCTCAAGGTCTGAAGTCTTTCTTGAATGAACGCTCGGAATCTGGCTCTGGGGGTTAACAAGGAAGCTCCATACAGTGTTTAGCAATTCAGCCCATGCTCGCCCCACGTGACTCTGCATGCAGTAGGCCCTGTACTTGTTTATATCTGTGGATAAAGCCTCCCGCTGGCCACAAATTAAGCATTCAGGCTGGGCCGCCTTGTTGTGCTCCAGTATGACGTGTTAGGGGTACTAAATCTGACTCTACGCCCAAGGTGCGCCACCAGCTTCCTTCAGCGCTTCATACGTTTCAAACCTGTCATATCCTCGGAAAATTACTTCAATACATATAATTCACGCTATACAAGACGATTCAATTTGGTATCCCTTTCTTACAGAAAAAAAACTAAATCAAAGACCTATGGGGGATAGATTGCTTGGGAGGGCACATCTGTGACAGATTTAATGTCTGTTTGGTCTATGGAGGCCATGTGTATTCATCAGCATTATTGCTTACTCTAAGTAAGATCAATTATAAGACACATTTAAATGACTAAATATGAATCTAAGTGATTTCCTCTTATAATAAATGACTGACCCACCATATGTAGGGAAGAAATGCGTACAGTATAAAATATCCTTTTTTATTGTTTACAATGTAATCATTGGAGGCGTACAAACAGTAACATCAATGGAAATTAAAGCGGATTTACATTTATGATCCTATTACATAATGTTTTGCTTGCTAAGACAAGATTTAAGCACGTTCTGCAGCCACGTGCAAACCTCTACAGTCTTATTTCAAGTCCAGCCAAGTTTATTTATATGCCCTTGGTCTCAAAGGGTTGCATAGGACAACATTTCACTTGAGATGAACACTCGGAGGAAATACATTTAATTATATAACAGATATAATTAAATACCAACTGAACTGTGATGATATGTGATGCTATGGCTTGAGATAATGTGTACATGTACAGTATACAGATACCACCAAGATAATAAAGAAGGTGCCAGTCCATAAAGTATGTAAAATATGGTCTTGGTACAGTAAGAACCTTAATTAAAGTCATGGCTAATGTTTACTGGGAGTCAATCTACTGTAAATAAACAATATGGTAAAACATTCCAGTTTTATTCAGGATTCCAGCAGCTGCATTCTGTACCAACCATGTAATGGCCATCATCAGAAGGCGGGAAAATAGCTCCTTACCATAGTTTATACTAGTGGTTCTCAAACTGGCGGTCGTGACCCCCCGGAGGGTTGCGAGACACAGAGGAGGGGGTCACAAGATGATTTTCAGAAATTAAATAACAATGTAAAGTGATTAAAATTGCATAGTTTAGCCATGATTGTTGTTATTAGTAGTACAGTTTATACAATACTTCGACGTATTAATGAGTTAACATTTATAATGGTTTACAAACATTAGGTAACTTCCTTTTCTGAAAAATGTAAATCAGTCACTTCTTCGGTAAACAAAACAATAGCTGCTTGACATGGTATGTAAAGGGTTAAAATGTTCTTTGCCCACTGCACTGAATTGTACTGTAAATGTATGCCCTTGGTTTGAGTAAAAACGTGAAACTATCTTTTTCTGATTCCAGAAAAAAACACGCTCATCATATTGACGCATTTTGCTGATCAAAGCAAACACATTCTATCTGTTAAGTTTTCTGAGAAGTTTTCAGTGCATGTTATAGACTCACGTTTAGGTCATGATGACAACGACAACAACACGTGATTTGCATTAACTTTAAGAGCGAGATTAAAGTCCTTGGGGATGAAACAAGAACAGTACATTATTTCTGATGGTTAACAGCGATGTAAAAGCTTTTAGAGCTTACATCGCTTTACATTTGATTTTGAGAATGGAGCTATATGTGTAGGAGTGTTTGCCATCAAGGTTTCGTGCTCTTTAGAGATCAATGCAGAAGATTCCACTGAATGTCGATAGTTGCAGATCAAACTTCTACTTAAATGAAGGAGTTAATACAGCATCTCCCAAGTGTGTTTTGCTAACAAGATAGATATTCCTTTGAACCAAAAGCATTCTTCTTTCGTGAAATACCAAATCATTGATTAATCCATGTATTCTGATTTGCGTTGTGTTCCATTCCTTTGAAATATTCAAACACAATCAGAATAACCAGTCTGTAGACCTCTGCTTTAAGGGGAATACTAGGTTTACTAGTAACTGCATACACATTTAAAAGTAAAGTGATGAAAGAACTATCATATAGATTGCACTTAGTATGTAAGTATTCTGAAACAAACCTACATTGGATTTGAATACTTGACTATGCAAATATACATATGATACACACAAAACACAATGATTATTGTGACTAATTTAACCTGATGTTCTACAACCCTTCTTGGTTGACCTGCTCTGTTTTGTAGCATCTGTTTCTACAACATCTTCTTTGTGATTGGTTCTTTTGCATATGCAGCTAAGTGTCCTCAGATGTTTACATCCAATCTCCACCCACCGTCGACCTCAGAAGAGTGACCTGTACAGCGATGAGAGCATACTGTGTGCTAGTGTGCCTTTATTTTTTGAAGAAGGAAAGAAATAATATAGGTGCACACATTTTGGCTACATATAAACTCAATGTTTGTGTGTCACATTATTGTGGGAGAGCAGGACATATAAGATTTAGTAGTTATTATTATCAAATAATGTAAGAAGCCCAAAGAACAGAGCATGCATTATTTCTTATACAAAACATAAATGGCCAGTGGCAAGGCCATTGCCACTAACCCAGGCAAACATGCCCTTTGGAAAGAGTAGCTTCTTCTTATAGGTGCAATAGGTGTGGGTGGGGGTGATGTCAGTCTCAGACGATTCCCTGTCTCTTCCAAAGCAATCAGCAATACGTGATTCAAAGCAATCAAAAACAAAATGGAAACGCGTCTGAGTGTATTTTCATCAATTTGGATCAGCAGATTCATTTTCTCTTTCCATTTATTGAACACGTGTGACTGAAAGACAGGGCGCTCTCCTCTGTAACTGCTAAATGCCAAATGGATTCTTACACATTAGTGGATGTGGCCTTCACCTTACTCTTTAATACAACAATATGTCACTTTCTGGTTTAGGTCATTTTAGCACCATCTAGTACGTCATGTTAAGTGGTAAGTGATTTGTTCAAAACCAAAAGGATGTAGACCATGCTTATAATGTAGCATCTAACTTCAAGTAAATATTGTACATGGACATTTTATCATACATCTAGCCTACGGATACTTCTACTTCTACCAAGTAAGCTATAGGATATATATAACACATATAGTCTACTTGCTTATTTCTAATCTATGACACATAAAGCAAACTCCACAGCTTGAGACAATTACATTTTCAACACAAAGTTACATCGCAGTTGCCTTTCCTGGACATAATGCATGAAATGTATATAAACGCAGCATGGAAATGAAGTTTTGCATTGTTGCGGAAACATGGAAAAAATAATATATATAAAGTATAAATATAAATATAAAGTATATACATATCCATAACTGTATAAAAATGAAAGTTTTACAATGTTTACAATAAATTAAAGTACTTTATCCTTTACCGTTACATTCTTTGCTACTGTGGTTGAGTATTTCAACAACACAATGCTGTATTCAGCTGGTTCAGACTCCTTATTCTGACCATCTTACCAGCTCCAGCTTTGAGTGTCCACACCACACACCCATAGGGTATATACTGTACTGGACTAGTCCACTCTAAATCAACATCGCTCATTGGGATTTTCCTTCTGACAAACAGAACAAGAGCTGTGTAAAAATAAAATAAAATGTAACTGGGCTGCAGCTTAGCCCTCTTGTATTTTGTCACACTTCAGTGCCCTCTGGGTATGTCGAACGCTCTGCTACCCAAAGGTACAACCCACCAAACAGTTATCCTGCATAGCTGAAAAACAGCTCAGTGTCAAAAGGTCATGGCTAACAGAGCAACAGAGTCAACTGAGAGCCTACAGTGCAGTGCTCACAAATATTGAAGCAACACAATCAAAAACAAAGGTTTAATCAACCCACTACCCAATAGTGGGGATTATGGCATGATTTGTCTTCATATTTGTCTACAAAGTGTCCCTAGAAGATCCATAAGGAAACCACGCTGTGCACACTGACTTCAAATAGATGTAATTACACAGTTCTACACGTTGAAGAAACTGTAGCTACAGCAATGATGTTAGACATTAGCATGTTGAAATAATAACTGTAGTCCTTCTACAGGATAGATCATGTGTCCGTGCATCTATCCTGCTGTGAGACAACAGGCTGACATTGGTGTAGTGTGGGTTGTGTTTTCATGGTGCACACTTCATGCACTAACTGGAGCATTGTTTGAGTGATGGAGGATATGTGAAACTAATCCCGTGCACTACTTCTCTGGACATGGAACAATGCAGTTTGCCGCAAGGCTAAGATTGTCCAAGAATGATTTCTCCAAAAAATGAGTGCGGCTTAATGCCTGCCCAGACACCAGATGTCAGTCCAATTGGACATCTGTGGAATGAGATGTAAGCTCTAAAAGGCAGCTTTAAAGCTACAATCTTGAAGATTCCAGTTTACTGTATCGTGCCAACACCTATATAACGTGTTAAGTGAGCATTACAAAACCAGACAGCATATGAACACACACAGGGCAAAAGGGAGTGAATTGCAAAAGGGGAAATAGGGAATACACCAAATAATTATTATATTACCTCAAACACAGCAGGATGCTAAATTTAATTTTCACCTCTTTAGCCAGTTTTACCCTGTGGGTGTAAATTCATGTTTGTTTTTGTGGCCTCTCTGTCAAAGTGTAAGACCGCAAATTAGCGTCTCCCCTGAAGCCTGTGAGCAGCGTTTCAAACTGTGCTGTGGTGGTAGAATCTCAGTTATTTTATTCTCTTTTTAAAGTACTAAGGAGGCTATATGTTTAGGTTCAAAGGCCAAGTGGGAAGAAGCAATATTGTTCCAGAGTGTTAAACTACATTTGTGCAAGGCAATATTAGTCTGAAAGGTTACAATAATTATAATGAATGACAAAGAACCATAAAAACCATCTACTAAAAATACATGTAAAATACCAGAAAGAAAGGCTATCATATTATTTTCTAAATTTAAGAGACAGCTATTACTGTACCACTGAAGGTGCCACTTTTCTATTTCCTAATTAAACATAAGTAATAATGGCATATTGTTCCCATTATTAGTCCAAAGCA
>JAODLL010044684.1:0-20307 GCA_026546735.1 Forbesichthys agassizii | reverse complement strand
TATATATATGAACTTTCCTTCTGTGCTTTTCCAAATAGGACTAAAGGGCTCTACAGGGCATGGAGGAACAAATGGGCCCAGCTACAACTACACCTTCCATGGAGACCCGCATGCAATGTTCGCCGAGTTCTTCGGTGGCCGTAGCCCATTTGATCAGTTCTTCACACGGAATGGGGATAATAACATGGACATTGATGACCCCTTTGCTGCATTTGGCATGGGTGGCATGGGAGGGTTTCAGAGGCAGTTTAAATCCCAGCCCGGCGGGCTCCACAGGGGCAGAGAGAAAAAGAAGGACCCGCCAGTGGTGCATGAACTGAAGGTTAGCCTGGAGGAAGTCTTTTCTGGTTGCACTAAGAAAATGAAGATTTCTCGTAAGCGCTTGAATCCAGATGGGTGCACTGTGCGTAACGAGGACAAGATTCTGACAGTAGACATCAAGCGTGGCTGGAAGGAAGGGACCAAAATCACCTTCCCTAGGGAGGGGGATGAGACTCCCACTAACATTCCTGCAGATGTGGTCTTTGTAGTGAAGGATAAACCTCACCCAGTGTTCAGACGAGAGGGCTCGGATATTATTTACCCAGCGAAAGTATCTCTAAAAGAGGTGAGTGAACTGGACAGTGAATACAGATTGTTTCTTTTGCATGGGCATTAATAATTGTTGGAGAGTTTTATCAATCTCATGTTTCTATGTGAAGCAGTTCATAAATTAACATATCCCCTAAAGTGAATATTTGTGAGAAATGTGATTGCCTGTGATGTTTTTTAGAAGTGAATGGCATATGAAAATACTGAGCTTGTCCATGAAAGATAGATTATATTTGGCTAAAGGTGGACTTATTAGAAACTTATTTAGCCATGTATTTCAGCATGCCTGTTTGGGTTCACAGATGCTGTACATTTTCATAAGCATATCTGTGGTACCATATATACCACCATTTTGTTTATTCCCTTTCTATCATTATTTCTCAGATGTAATTTACACAGAAATAAACTACAAATTAATGTTATTAACAATTGGTTAATGTAATTGGTAATCATTGTTTGTTGATCTGCTCATTTCTCTTTCTAACCAGGCCCTGTGTGGATGCACAGTCAGTGCCCCCACACTGGATGGCAGGACTGTCACCGTGACTGCCAGAGATGTAGTCAAACCTGGAATGAAGAAGCGTATAGTTGGGGAGGGGCTGCCCCTGTCCAAATTCCCTGAGAAGAGGGGAGACATGGTCTTAGACTTTACAGTGAAATTCCCTGACAAGCTGGCCCAAAGTACTCGTGATGCATTGAGTCAGATTCTCCCGCCATGAATTCAGTTGTATAGATGAACTGAAATATCCATATTATCATTACCAGAATAGCCTGGTAATATTACTAATGGCACTTTTAAGTCTAGGGTTGCAGTCTTTGTCCAGACTTGCCCTGGATTATGGACAGACATGTTTTCATGTTCTTATTTTGATTACTAAAACTATATTTTTACAAGTCAGTTCTTTGTGAAAGTGGCAGCACTAACATTACCTCTTGGTGTGTGTTCCGTTCATATTTTGTTCTGTCAAAGTATAATGCAAGTCTGTCAGTAGTAAGCATGCCTTAAAACCAAGGGTTTTCATTTGGTGGTTTTGCTTCCAAGTGGTGTTGCAAATTACTGTGGTAGGTCGTCAGTGTGTCCAGCACATCCTGCTGATGAACGTTGAGCTAAATATTTTATTAAGGCCCTTTTATTTAGAACAGTATAATACTGCCTCTAAGGCCGTGGTTTGAGGCAACCAAGTTTTGAGCAATACCTCAGGTGCAGTGTGAGAAGCAGGAATGTAGCTATACCTTTTTAATTTTGATGACTAGAGGATACTATGTGTGACATACAGCATATGTGGGACTGAAACTGGTTATGGTTTTGTGCCAAATAACAGTGTAATAATACAGTGTGTCTGGCCTGTTATGTGTGCTAACTTCAGTTGTACACTTTGCATTTGCTTAAGGATGCACCATGATACTCTTATTCCCATTGAGGGAATTTTACACTCTCAATTCTTTGGTTTGCTTTGATATATTTATTAAAAGCCTGTGTGAGTGTGTGTATAAATACATATTTAATCCATAGTATTGGACTGGTCTGTCTATAACTAAATATAAGAATGGTATGACTATACCAATAATACCAGGCTAAATGTACAGACTTTCTTTAAATCGTTTAGATTAATTTATATAGTAGTTTTATTTGCTATAATGTGTTTTCACCTGTTCTAAATTACAGAATAACTTCAATAGAAATTAGGCAACATAATAAAATAAGTACATTAGTGTAATATTTCAAGTACTAAATTATCTTACTGCTAAGATTGTTGGTGAAAATGTATCAACAGTCAGTACTCAACCACTCCAAATGGAGTTTAAAGTTTCTGGCACAAACACATGGTTTAACATGAATGTAGAGATTTAATCTCTCAATGTTTACTTTTTTGTTTTAAAGAAATATATTTGCTGTCTGCAAATGTTTTCCTTTTTGTGGGAAACAAGTGTAAGCATTTATTTTGTTGTACCTGTTTATGTTATAAACTCATTATTCCAGGAGCCAGTACATTGTTTTACATTCTTATTATTTTGCTGATTTAAAAAAAAGTATTTGTTTTTTTCTCTTATAGATAACAGATCATTTTCCAAATTATTTTTTAAAGACTAGCCAATAAAAAATAATTCAAGCCAGTCAGTGTCACTGCAATTTATTTAATGTTAAAATAACCCATCATCATACCTCCAAAGTATACCTTGCTGTCACTTGCTAACTGCAGACAATGTAGCAGATATAATATAGGCCTAACATTAATATATTTACTGAAAACTGATAAACTAAGATTCTGTCACCTTCCAAAAAGAATGGAAAGTCATACTTTCAGGTTACTTAGAGCAGACCACTAGAGAGGTAGAATCGCATGCGCTCTTCAACTGGTGATGTAGGCGATTTAACCAGAGATGGCCAGCATGATTTAGGCAAGAGCAATTGTCAATTTTATGGTGACCATTCATTTTAGTCTAGTATCTTGTAAAATAAAGGAAAAAATAGGGAAAAGCCCTCCACAATAATTCACAATGTTAGTAATAGATTGGAGAGTAGTAGGCTGGCTGTACTAAACACTACTCGAACCTTCGGCAAGACAACATCATGGATCCCATCTCTGTACACCAGATGGTAGTAGTGTATTTCCCGGCCAATCGAGAGGGCGCTACTGGCAAAGATAGTCGAAGTCGACGGATAGGGAGCCTACAGCAGTACCGTACCGTTATATCACCGTTACCCTCTCTACTTCTGGCTTTGCCCGTTATCTGCTTAATCTTTTTATTTGAACATTGTAAAAGGACCGATAAATCAGGGATTCCTTCCACGTTTATTTTGGGTCATCAACCATAAGCGTACTTGGCTAAACTCCTGGTCGGGTGAGAATGATTGGCCTTGTGTTTATTGCCTTTTTGCCTGGCTAACTAACCAGTTAGCTTAAGCGAGTTAATTTAACAGCTACCGGTAGGCGTTCAAAAATAGTAATGGGAAAATGGGAAGATTCAGCTTTTTATATAGGCTTAAAGCGGCAGTCTAGCTAGCTGATCGGTGTTCTATATTCGTGTGTACGATAACCAACTATTACGATATTGAGGGTTTATAGTGGTAACATATCTAGCACTGCTAGCAGTTGCCATAGCTGTATTCGATTTTATCCTGGTTAATGTTGACTGTAAGCGAGCGTTACCATAATTACTGGCCAAAATACAGTACCATAGGCTATATTAGCTTTGCTTTGGAAATGATTGCTTTGCTAAAGTATGGTAAATAAGACCCCTTTCTTACTTTCAGACCAGAAGAGGACCCGTTTCAAGCTGCTGAACATCACATATACAATGTGAATTACCCATGTTCTTGGATTTGTAAATTTATTGACTCAACACTTAACAAGATTCTTATCCTGGACTGCAAGGTGTAGCATTGCTCTGCAGTCTCCTAGCAGTTTATCTGATTTGGTTGCCTGTTGGCATACCTTGGCCTGGACTAGTTCCCCAGCATAGCTGTGACCTCTTCAGCTTTGTTGTACACGGAGGGGTACAATGCCTTTGGGTTTGGGTAGAAGAAAGAAGGCATCCCTTCTAGTTGAGAATGAGGAGGCGGAGCCTATCCGAGGAGGTCTCAACGTCCCAGGTATGGACGGTCTGGACGGAGGTGTTAGGCTAGGAGAAGGCGCTGCATCCGAAGGTCTGCCGCCTCCACCCAGCAGCTTACGACCTCGCCTTATCTTCCACACCCAGCTAGCTCACGGCAGCCCCACAGGGCGTATCGAAGGATTTAGCAATGTGCGGGAGCTGTATGTCAAGATTGGAGAGGCTTTTGGGATCCCACCAGCAGAGGTGAGCCAATACAGAGGTGATGTATTGTATTTGTTATGAATCTGTTAATTGTTTTTAGCTTTGCCTTACTTCCCCTTTGTATAACCAAACAATAACATGTAAACCTGTAATACCTGTTTGTATTGTTTTGAGCTTTGGCTCAGTTTCTTTTGTGAAAAAAGGAAAATGAGGAAAAGTCTAATTCTACTTTTGCTGTATTTGTGTGATCAAAGGTTATGTTCTGCACACTGAACACTCACAAGGTGGACATGGATAAACTCTTGGGAGGTCAAATCGGGCTGGAGGACTTTATATTTGCCCACATTAAAGGCCAGAAAAAGGAAATTGAAGTGTTTAAGGGGGAGGATGCACTTGGTTTGACTATCACTGATAACGGAGCTGGCTATGCTTTCATAAAGGTGAGGGATTTGTAAATTAAGATAGTTGATATTTGTTCCATGTGTTTATTTCTCTATCTAAGCAAGATAGAACTGCAAAAATACAGCCATTCTTATTTTTAAGTAGCCTTCAGATGCATCAGTATAATGAAACCGAAAACATTTATTTATTTATTTATTTATGTATTTGAATTGTCGTTTTACAAAAACATTACAACGGATATAACTTTAGTGGACATCAGCATTGCAAAGGACAAAACAAAAACACTTCCGTGGCATATATATGTGCTGTGTCATTTATTAACGATGATGATGAAATTAAGTGTTGAATGGAAATTAAGTGTTGAATGGACTGTTCCTTTTTGTTTGTCAGAGAATCCGAGAAGGCAGCGTCATCCACCAGATCCAGGTCATCAACGTGGGAGACATGATTGAGTCCATTAACGGCCTTAGCCTGATAGGCTGTCGACACTATGAGGTGGCCAAGATGCTGAAGGAGCTGCTTAAAGGGAAAATGTTTACCATCAAGCTGGTGGAGCCTCTTAAAGCCTTTGGTGGGTGGGAAGAGGACATGTCGTAATATTTTGATGCTGTAGATGCAGGCTGATTCTTTCATTCTTAATTAGCATACATTTCCAGTAGACTGTGGTGTAGGCAAAGCACAATGTAGGCTACTTACTTATACTTCTCAACAATCTCTGTTTTCTGTTCTGCAAAGCCACAGCTAATAATAGTAAGGATTTCACAAATGAGGATTCATCATAATAGCATCCAAGTTAAATATACATTCAATATACTGCATTGGACTACTGGTTGCACGTGCCTGTATTTCAAAACATAATCTGTTTTAATTTTAAATACATTTTAGATAATTTTGATTAATATTTAGAAGATTATTTGCTGCCGTTGGGTTGTACATTTGTTGTCCTGGCTTAAATTAGAAAAGAGTGACAGCTCCAATAAATGTGCAGGAATGAGATGATGATGCCAGGCTTGTTCTGTGTGCTGGGTCATTGGCCGTGCTGGAGAATGACACGTGACACCTTGATGTAAGGACACAGGGCTCACTAATGCGTGTGGGTGTGTCGTATTGTTCTGTGGGCAGACATGATCAGCCAGCGGTCCGGCTCCAGGTCTGGATCGGGGGTCCAGCTGGGGACAGGAAGAGGAACCTTACGCCTGCGCTCCAAGGGACCTGCTACCGTGGAGGAGCTGGTACGTGCGTGTGTGTGTGCGTGCGTGCGCATAATGTGTGCGTGCGCGGAGCGTGTTGCTCCCAGTCAGTCACACACAGTAAAAAGCACATGCATGTACAAGCAGAATGTGTTTACTTATTCATTTATTTTGGCCCTTTGCTCCAGCCCTCTGCATTCGAGGAAAAGGCCATTGAGAAGGTGGATGACCTACTTGAGAGCTACATGGGTATCAGAGACAGCGAGTTGGGTAAGCGTGCGCGCGCAAGTCAAGTTTTCCGTCGATGTACGTTGATTTGTTGTGTGTTGTGCTTGCTTGATAGCTTCTTCTTCCCTGACCTCTGACCTTTCTGTCTATCTGCCAGCGGCGACAATGGTGGAGCTGGGAAAGGATAAAAAGAACCCGGATGAGTTCGCAGAGGCTTTAGATGAGACCCTGGGAGACTTTGCTTTCCCAGATGAATTTGTCTTTGATGTCTGGGGCGCCATTGGTGACGCTAAGGTGGGGCGGCTGTAACCACGGAAACAGTGGGTGCATGACTAGGAATTACTACACTACCATCGTGACTTTTTTTTTGTTTTTGCTTTGTTTGTTAGTGAACTACTATTTTTAATGTAGTGTTTGCTGGTTTTTGGGGAGGCGTTTCTTAGAGGAAAACAGGAATATGGCCTGTTTATGAGAATGAGAGGTGAACAATCGAACTACTGAGCTGAACAAAGGTTCTAAAAAGTGCACATTCTGAGGTCACAATCCTCAGGCAGCAAGTTTATTTTTTAATACATAACTCTTTTTTTTTTTTCTCACCACAAAGCACGTTGATGAGAAGTCCTCTTGATTGCATCACTGGAACTTGTCTTTAGCACACAAGTCTCAAGTTTGGGAGAAGGGAAGGAACTTGGCTCACACTACACAATATTGTGTAGTTGATATTGAGTAAAAACAAATAAAAGTGACTTTCCACATTGCACTGTGTTGCACTGCGCTGTAAAATCAAAACACAGCAAACCGCACTGTACCTAACATAGGCAGCCATCACAGTTATTGCACAGTATTGGAGCTCTCCACTCTAAGACTTCTCCAGCCCCTCAGGTACAGTGTGATTCTGGACCATTTAATCTTCTGGTCTTGGCAAGGACTTGCTTGGCAAGCTTGTGTTGTTACATTGTGAGCTTCCCGAGGTCTTTGTTGTTGTTTTGTACTTTACAATAAGTGTAGCTCTCTGTTATATTCAGGGGGTCGGGGGTGCACCATGTGTCATATTTACATCCATTAAAACACTCCATGCTGCAGTGATGCTAAACTGTCTATGGCGTCAGTGCTTTCCACATGTTTCCAGTGTTAAGAAAATCAATGTTGATTTAAAATGTAAAAAAATATTCCATTGGTTTTCTTTTTTTTTTTAAGGAGAAAATATGTAGAATGTTGCCCTAATATGTGGATTACTATTGTTGGTTTTTATATGACGTGATGTGAACTGTAATGAAAAAATAGGTTGAAATGTCTATTGTTTTGCAACACTACAATGTGTGCTTATTAGATAGAACGTTCAACAATTTGATATTATGTTAGATAAACGGACAAGATGTGTTCATTTTTTTACTCTTATGCAATTTATAGATATTGAGGGGGAAAAAAACCATGCATGAAGGAATGGTGCTGGAATCAAGTTTGAAAAACACCATACTTCCTTATTGTTTAAAATAATCTTGGAAGGAATTTCTTAGGCACACAAACTACTACTACTACTACTACTACTCAGCATAGTCAAACACAATGTCTCTAAACAACTTCGGTGTTATGTTTCCAGTGTTATATCCAAAGCTATGGCGCTTTATTTTTTAGTAATTATTGTTTTGTCATTCTTAAGTGCTGATGAGTATACAGTTGATGTAATGGAACTGATTCTAGAACAATGTAACATTAACAAAGAACACTATTGTTTGTTGGGATTTCTGTTACACTGTTGTTAAAGTCTAATAATCCTGGAAAAAATATTGACGTAGCATTTTGTTGTCTGCCTATTCTTTGTTGACCTCATTACCACAAACATTACCTTATAACATTTAGCTGGCCTAAGTATTTTTGTTCATTTGGTGATGTTACCACTAACTGGTGTAGTTTGTCTGCTGTTGCTGAATATGGGAACTTACATTACTGTCTGAACTGCGGCTAGTTGCAAATGGGGCATTAGTTTGAATGTAATACAATATGGTAAACTAGATATGCCAAGTTCAGTGGGGTCATTTCTAGTGTTCATGTTTAAACTGGGAATAGTGCCAAATACAGTATATCCCAATACATTCTTGTATTGGAATGTATTGTATAAACAGTGGAATATGTTAAATGCCTTAGATTAACAATAGCTGATTCTAAGAAAACCAAGTAGAAAAACTGAGTGTGTGTTTGGTGATATAAGGGACTTTGTGACCTCCTCTATTTACTGGAGGTGAACTAAACCAGTTTCTCGAGTACCTGTTGATCTATAGCTCCTGCTCCTGCAACACTGCTGCCAGATTGAGCTGTGCCTGCGGTCAGCAGGGTGGTCCTAGAAGAGGAAACACCGCAGGTCCCCTACCAGACAGAACCATCCATGGCGTTACGTCCTCGGGCTCTCTCTCAGCCAGGAAAAAGCTCTATGCTCCAGGTGGGCACGGCTCTGAGACCGCGGGCGACTTCCTCCAGGTCGAATTCCATGCTGGAGGAGGAGCTGTCATGTCCCGTGTGCTGTGAGATCTTCAGAGAGCCGGTAGTTCTCAAGTGCAGCCACAGCTTCTGCAATGCCTGCCTGCAGCAGTTCTGGAACAAGAAGAAAGCCAGACGAGAGTGTCCCGTGTGTAGGACAAAGTGCTCCCCGCTGGAGCCCACGGTCAGCCTGGCTCTGAAGAATGTGGCTGACACCTTCCTGAAGGAGCAGGAGCGCCAGGCAGCGGCAGCCGCAGCGCCACTCGCTGGGAACCATGCGCAGATGAATGTTGTTAAGTGCGCGGTGCACAGGGAGGTTCTTAAGCTCTTCTGTCAGGTTGACTTTGAAGTGCTTTGCTGTGTCTGTCAAACCTCCAAGAGACACCAGGGTCACCAAGTGTGTCCCTTAGATGAGGGAGCTTCTGACCTTAAGGTAAGTGCAGCTTGTTCTCAACTGGTCTAACCTCAGGACCCATTTGTCCTTAAAAGCTTTGCATTTATGAACCATTGTTTTATTTCACAAAATACGTTTGTTGTAATCCACAATATTCAAATGCATTGTTAAAAACACCAAGCAAACGACCACCAACAAGGACTTCACAAAATAAATATCTAAATAATTGCAATAGATGTTAAACTTTCTTAATAAAAGCAGCTATTCAGTCAATTCAATAGCTGAATAGACTTTCTTACCATGCTGAAGCACCAGCTTGTTACCCACTTTTGTGTCGGGCCTCACCATTTGAGAACTAGGCTACTGCTAGTTTACCTTCTAATGTTAATGTAAAATGTATTTTATTTATAAATAATGTAATTGTTTCATAAGTAATAATTCCTTTAAATCACATTCACCATTTAATTTGTTTAAACTGCTATAAAAACGTAGCCTGTTGTAACCAGACCATATTCACTTTGTGAATAATAAGTCTGGCCACGCTCCATTGGGTGTGTTCACAGTCGTTTCCTCCTACTTGGCGTAGAACTCTGGTTCATTTTGAAACTATTGGACAGCGCTGACCCAATCGGCGTGTCTACAATTGTTTTGATCACCTCATCTAGCTACCACCATTTAGAAACACCGCTGACTTCAACATCATCTCCCTAACCAACGTTGATTGGGCCACCAGCAGGGTGGCTGTGCGAACGCTAATGTGATCAGGGTTTCCAGACTGTAATCTCAGCTAAATAAATTGAGCTGACAGCATAATCGGGTGGAGCCAGGCTAGTAAAAACTTGGAAAACATCACTGTTTCCAGAAGAGGCATAGAAACAAAATGGTCCTAAGAGTAAGTGCAAAACACACATCTTTCTACCTGACCTTATTTGACCCCTCAACCTATTTTTCACCCTCAGGAGGAGCTGAAGAAAAATCTAATTCCTTTGAAGCAGAGCTTGCGTCACCTGTATGAGGCCAAACAGGAATGTGATGACACAACTGTGCACATCAAGGTATCAACAAACCCTGATTACTGCCCACATGTTCCAGACACAAATTGAGCCAAACACCATTCGTGTAAACATAATTCAAAAAAACATCCACACAAAAAAAAAAAAAAACGTGGTCATTGTAAAGGTTAATATTGTGTTTGGCATCTGAGAAAACCAGCATGCAAGTTTAAAATTATATTTAGTTAAAAGAGACTATATCTACAGGCAGTTGGAACACACCTTTGCATTTTCAACTTGCTGGAGTCTAGCATAGAGAATCAGGTTAATCACCCAAAAATGGTATGTGTATAAATGTGTATTGATACCTTGGTATAAAAGTTAATTGCAGTTGGATGTTGACTCCTTTATAGCCAGGTTGTCCATGTCAACAATAAGCCTATTATTACTGAAATGTTACATTTCCTACACTAATATTTAATGCCAAATTTCTGCATGTGGATTGATTAACACACTATACACTTTTCTGCTTTATTGTGCAAACACAAAGCAGAAAGTGCCTTTTTGCTGCTTTCTCTCTCTGAGACATAGTTGTGTGTCTTTAGAACCAGTGCCAGGCTACGGAAAAGCAGATCAGAGAGGAATTTGAGGAGCTCCGTCAGTTTCTGGAGGAGGAGGAGAAAGCCAGACTTGCTGCTCTGCATCAGGAGAACGACGAGAAGAAACATGTTGTGAAGGAGAAGTCCGACAGCCTGACTAGAGACATCCTAGCCCTCTCTCACACCGTCAATGCCATTGAGAACGAGATCGCCTCCAGTGATGCTCTGTTTGTTAAGGTGAGGCAAATAGTACCTTCTTTCCCACTGAGAATGTGATGCTGTTCAAATGCAGCAGGTGGTGATTTTGTGACTCGCTGTCTTTTATTTCAGAATTATAAGAACACTGCACTGAGGTGAGTGGATTTTCATGTTTGGTGTACCAGTCACATATTCAGACACTAGCTAGCCTGGGTTGTTTTACTTCTGTTCGGCATGTTGTACATGCAGAGCTCAGATCACCCAGAAGGAGCCTGAGAAACTGTCATGCGCTCTCATAAATATGGCGAGGCACGTCAGTTCAATCAAGTATCAGGTGTGGGAGAAGATGGTGGCACTTGTTAAATACAGTGAGTACTCGGTCTGCTGTTACGGTACAGTTACCATTTAATATAAACAAGGAGTTGTATTGTGGGGTGGTGGTGGTAATCTTCTCACCGGCCACTCTCGCTTTTCTTCTTAAGCCCCGGTCACCCTGGATCCTAACACAGCCTATTCTTGGTTGTCCCTGTCCAAAGACCTGACCGATGTGGCCAATAGCGGGTCCGTTCAGCAGCTCCCAGACAACTCGGAGCGCTTCAGCCATTTTGTGTTCGTGTTGGGCTCTGAAGGCTTCACCTCAGGCAGCCATGCCTGGGAGGTGGAGGTGGGCAACAAGGTAGACTGGATGCTGGGAGTGGTCAAGGAGTCCATCAACAGGAAGGGTCAGCTATCTGGCTCTCCTGAAGGTGGGTTTTGGATGATGTCCCACTGTGAAGGCCAATACACCGCCATGACCAGTCCATCCACCCCCTTGCATCTGCAAGGGAAGCTGACCAGAGTCAGGGTGCAGCTAGACTATGACATGGGGAAGGTGAGCTTCTCCAATCCCATCAGCATGACCCCCATCTTCACCTTCAATGACTTCTTCACTGAGAGAATGTTCCCTTTTTTCTGCCCTGGAGCCAACATCAATGGGAACAACCCCAGCCCCCTGAAGATCTGCCCAGTTAGAGTAGCTGTGTGGAACAGCGCCTCCTGGTGACGTCTACACCAACCAAGCTTTGGCATCTTTAGCTTGATGTTGTTCAAAGTTTGTGTACACCAACATAGCAAACAACTAGTTTAATTGTAAACACAGTGGAGTAATAATCTTTATATAGCACTTCCCCCCCCCCCCCTTACAACATTGAAGAAGTAATGGCATCCTGAGCTGAGCATGACATCACACTCTGTGTTTTGTAATCCGAGCTCCTGTTTGCATAGCCAGTCTAGCCATGTTTGGCAGACAAAGCGTTTGTTTTGGTCCGAGCAGCTTGTGCAACATCTGGTGCCAGACAGGCTCATGTAGAGATCCTGTTCACCAAGGTGTTCATTTATCTTAGAAATGTTATGAAAGCAGGTTTGTGTATGTACTGATGCAATGTGAATAAAGAGTCAAGAGTGCAATTGTGTGTTTATTTTGGTTACGTTAAAGTACACAAAGTTGCCATTTCTGAAGCACAGCATGAATGTGACATTCTACCAAGGCAAAGTCTTGCCCTGATAATCCAGGAAGGCCCCATTGTGCTCCTCAGTCAGTGACTCCATCACATGCAGCATGCCTCTCACACTTTCTTGAGCGTCAATCGCTGCCTAGTGGTCAGAAACACATTTCAGTCTCAGATACGTTTTCCTCCACTCCCAACCAGAGACAAGGAGTGTAATCAGATTCTATCATTTAGCCTAGAGCAGGGTTCCCCAATCCTGGTCCTAGAGCAGTTTTCCTGCATGTTTTAGATTGTCTTCAAATGAATAGCTCATAATGACCCATTCATTTGAATCAGTTGTGTTGGCGCAGGGAGACATCAAAAATATGAGGGCAATGGCCCTCTAGGACCAGGATTGCGGACCACTGGTCTAGAGGAAAACAATTTCTATTGTTACATTTTTTGTATCTTGTACATATTCCACCTTGCTTATGTGAAACACTGTTCTTGTAAATTAATTCTTAAGTTTGGATGTTTGCACGACATCCAAACGATTTGTCCTCTGATTGAACAAAACCAACTAAAAACTCAATGTCCAACAGCCACTGAGGCACCGAAGGAGTGAATCTTACAGAGATTAAAACGTTCATTGTCCAGGCATAGATGGCATTCTGAGAGGTTTTGCAATCAATATCTCAAACAAACATTTCACAAAAGGAACAATGGGGTCTCTAGGCTCTGGTAAAAAAAAAAACATCAGCCCTCCCGGGTGTCTTCCTCCACCACACCTGATTCCCTGTATATGGAGACTACACCCCGTACCCAAGTTTACCTGGTACCTTCAAAACAAAAGCACTAACAAATAATAAACATAACCCAAATAAATAATGATAACCACATTTTTGTAGCTGTATAACTCAAGCAAAACTAAAATTAAACAAAAATATTGAACTATTAAATATAAGAAAACAAAAATAATTCCAACATATATCAAAAATAATAAATAGCTCTAACATTCCGGCCCCTAATTGTGAAAAGTGTAAACTCACACTTACATTTCTTTATTTATTATAAAAGGGAGCTATACTCTCTACCTAAACTCTAGCTTCCCTATATCAATTATGTTCTCCTTCACCCGATAGCTGTAAGAGAAGCATTCAGAAAGAAGACAGGATAGAAGGAAAGAAAGAGAAACGATGTCCATGATGCTACACTGTGGCCTCCAGCAGCAGGCAGATCTTCGTTACAGGTCTCTCCAAAACATTGGTCTTAGTTTGGAGGCACACAGAATGAACCAAGCCCTTTGAATCAGACTTGGTACTCAGAACTCAGCCCATCATCCAGGATCCTCTTGGAGCTGTAGCGTCAGCAATGCGGACAATATCCCCTGGAGAGAAGTTTATTCTTGCCTTAGCCCATTTTTGTCTTTCCTGCATCACAAGTAAGTACTCAGATGTCCATCTTTTCCAAAATATCTCTACAATATACTGTACTTGTTTCCATCATCTTCTTATGTACAAGTCACTCTTCTCAAAAAGTCCTGGTGGAAGAATGGGTTTTGCCTTCAGCAGAATTATATGATTTTGTGTAAGGGCCTCGAGGTCATTGGGGTCATCAGAAACCTTTGTAATGGGTCTGTCATTCAGTATTGCCTCCACCTCGCAAAACAGCATCTGCAGACCTTCATCATCCAATACTTGCTATCCAAGAACAGAGGTAAGTATACTTCTTCCTCTTGCTCCCAAACGCCACCTTGATGTGAGGCTGCTGGCGTGTTAAAACTCCACTTAATTCAATCTTGAATTAAGGCACCATGAATTTTCACAATCAAAGCTACAAGACTTTGCTTCAACTCTTTGTTCGCTCCCACGAAATTCGTGCCATTATCAGACCTTAAACTTGATACAAGACCTCTTCTACAAATGAATCTTCGCACAGCATTAATGCAGGAGTCAGTGTCAAGGGAGTGTGCCACTTCCAAGTGTACTGCACGACTAGTCAGACAGGTGAAAAGTACTCCATTCCTTTTTGAAAAGCTTCTGCCACTTTTAACCACTAGGGCGCCGAAATAATCAACTCCTACGTCCGTGAAAGAAGCCTTGTCTGGCATAACTCTCTCCTCAGGTAAGTCTGCCATCTTTTGCTCTCCAAGTTTTTCTCTGTACCATTTATACACAATGCATTCTGTAATTGTCTTCCTTGCAGCAGAGTTGGCATTAATTATCCAATATATTTGTCGAAGTCTGTTCAACATTTGGTTTCTACCAGCGTGTCCTAGTTGTTGATGGATATGACGTAAAATCAGCTGGGTAACATGCAGGCCGTTTGAAAGGATAACAGGATTTGTGGTTTCCGCTGGTAGTGCTGACCTTTGCAAGCAACCTCCAACTCTGAGAATGCCATCCTTCAATAAAGGATCGAGCTTGTACAGTGGACTGTCCTTGAAGACATTACCTGATTCATGATTTAATGAAGCAATTTCACTCTTGAACTTATCTTTCTGGCAAAAACGAAGTATTGCTTTTTCTGCTTCATCATAATTTTCCAAAGTCAAGCCTTTTACTCCGAGTGTTGGTTTGAAGCTCTGACATTTCTGTTCAACACACCCTTTAACTCCTGTATTCTTGTCACTCTCAGTAGCTTTAAGTTCTTGTCTCTTTCGGCTCAAAAGCAAAAGAACTTCCCTAAGTTTGAGGAACCACGCAACAGACATTTTAAGTTTCCTCCAGGATGAAAAGTAGTTGATGAGATGAATTGTGGGATCTTCTGAGTTTTTTAATGATGCTTCTCTTTTGACCTCTGGGTCATCCTCTGAAGTCACAATTAGATCCATGTCAGATACAGGCCACTCCTTCTCTGGCAAATAGATAAAAATCTGGTCCTTTAATACATTTTCCGTGTATAAGAAATTATTTGGCTCTCAATCCACAAGATGCTTCGTCTGCAGGATTGACCTTGGAGCCCACATACTTCCACTGATCAACATCTGTAGTTTCTTTAATAACAGAGACTCTTTTGGCAACAAAAGTATGGACGCTTTTAGTTTCGTTACAGATGTACTAGAGAACAGTTGTGCTGTCAGTCTAAAACTTTGACTTCTCCAACTGACACTGCATCTCCCTATGAAGCATCCGATCCATTCGAACAGAGAGAACTGTTGCTGTCAGCTCCAGCCGAGGAATGGTGATTGACTTTAGAGGTGTTACTCTGGCTTTTCCCACAAGAAATGAAACATGCACATTATTACCCTCTTCCAGTCTCAGGTAAGCCACCGTACCATAACCAACTAAACTGGCATCAGAGGAATTATTAATTTGAGCTGTTACAGATGCACTGAAGTTCTGGGGTTTAATGCAACGATCCACCTTGAATTCACTTATTCTTTGAAGGTCACTCAGCCAATCAGACCATTGTTTGGAGAAGAAAAGGGGAATTTGTTCATCCCACTTCAGGTTTCTCCTGCAGAGCTCCTGCAACATTAACTTGGCTGGCATAATAAAAGGGGGGCAAAAATCATAATGGATCATACAGTGAGCTCACCACTGACAAAATACCTCTCCTGGTCTGAGGCCGTTCCTGCAACAAAGCCCTGAACCCAAATTTGTCAGATTCAGCACACTATTGCAGTCCAAGTGCTCTTTCCATAGGAAGTTGGTCCGTGTCCAAATCCAACTCTTTCATCCCTGTTGCTCAGATTGTAACAACAGAGCAGCCAGTCTTGACTCCATTGCTGTCTTCACCTTGCAGTGGTCCATTAGTTACCCAGCCAACTCTTGTTCGAACTGCGTAGGGTCCTTCTCCTTGGCTGTTAATCACCTCCCAAGGTTCCATCACTTTTGCTGCATCAGTCCCAATGAGCAATTCAACATCTGCATCCACATCATTGAGCTTTATCTTCCTTAGGCAGGACCACTTTGCAACATCCCCCTGTCGTGGATTGCTCAACCTTGAAACTGGCATAGTCTTTTGAGTTAGACGTTAGACAACTCCATAAAATCATCCGTATCCAAGCCAGAGACTTCCAAACCAGTCAGTACAGTGGTCCTCACAACCTTCTTTTGACCCATTGTTTTCAATACAATGTTGGATGGTTTGCCTCCCAAGCCCAGTCTCTTTGCCAAACTGACAGTGCAGAATGTACCTGAACCCCCTGGATCCAAGAATGCGTATGTATGCATCATTTTATTACTCTTCTGGCTTTCAACCTGAATTGCCACAACGGAGAAAACAGCACTATCCTCATCACCGGCTCCTACATGACCACATGTCTGACGGTTCAAGCGACTCTCTTAATGGAGAGCTCACAGCTTTGGCTTCTTTAAAAGGACTTACTTGTATCCTTTACCTCAATATGAAGGACTGATGGATGCTTCTGGTGACAAACAATCCAAACGACTCCTACAGTCTTTGCTTATGTGACCAGACTTCAGGCAACCAAAACAAATGACATTTTCCTTCATGAGACTTATCTTGTCCCGTTGCATCTTCATCTGGAAGCGTGAGCATTTATCCAGTTTTCCTGACAAAATAAACGGCATCTAAGGTTGCGTTCAGAAGCAGAAGACTTGTTCTTATTGTCATTGTAGACTTAATTTCCTTCTTTCAATGCAGTGACGCTGGTGGCAAATGTGCCCCCCCCCCGGCTCCTTTGCTTAGGTCTCCTAGCATCAGACGCTTTGGTGTAGGTAGTAGGTTGTGAATCCTGAATATTTCCAAAGAGTGAGTCAGAGGCATTTTTAACTTGGTTTTCCACAAAGGTCACAAGATCAGCAAACATAGCTCTGCATCCACTTCGCTGCTGTAAATCACATGCAACGTTTCTCCATTTTTCCTTTAATTTATAGGGAAATTTCCTTAGAATGTGTCTGAGGTTAGATGGCATGTTCAACTCATTCATGTAGCTAATTTGCTGTGTTAAATTGGAACAACCTTGAAAAAAAGAGAAAATAATTGCAGTGCATTAACATCCTCGGCTTTAATGGGAGACCATTGAAGGATTTTGTCCATGTAAGCACAAGCAAAGTTTTCCCAAAATGTTCAGCAAGAAGGGCTTTAGCTCTGTGGTATCCCTGACCAGAGGATAACTGCTGACAACTCTTTACAAGGTCTCTTGGCTGACCCCTAGTATACTGCTCCAGGTAGTGCAAACAGTCACTAAAGTTACTAATTTTTCCTTCCACACCATTTTCAAAAGCTCCAATAAAAGATTGAAACTCAAGAGGGTCACCATCAAACACAGGAATATTTCTGCCCGGCAGAGTAGTTGCCAAATTCTGCTGAACCAAAAGTGCAGTTATGTCATTCTGTCGTTGCATGATATTTATGTCATTCTGGCTGTTATTGTTGCTTGATTGGTTCACATCAGGTCGTTGTTCTGTACGTTGAGCATCATAAACCACTTGTGTTATTTGTGCTTGAGTATTTCTTGTTACTGATGTCAGTTAGTGTTACTGCAGCTTGTTTAGGCCTCACAGTCACTGCTTGCATCCCAAGGTGTGATTGGTCTTTGACATTACTTTTATCAACCCCTTCTGGTACAAAATAATCTGCATTAGGATTTAATCCGCTTGTTCTTTTGGCACTTACCTTTTCAAAATATGAGTTCATGCCATCAGACACTTTAGAACCAGACTGAGTTAATTTCCAGCACATGAAGCTTTGCATTGGCTGAAGACTGTTTTGTTCTCAGAGCTAATTCTTCCTTTTCCTTAGTTCCTCCTCTTTGGCTTCCAATGAATGTTTCTTTTTAATGCAGCCAAGTGCTCCTCAAGTGCTGCCTTATTAGCTTCAGTTTTAATTCTTGCAGATGAGGTGGACAATACAATAATCTGGATAACAGAGTGTGGCCTGGAATGAATGTCTGTCACACATGAAACGTTTGATGCACTGTCTTCAGGATTAATATCACCAGAAGCCACACTTTGATTATCAGGGGGTTCAACATCATTGTTCTTTAATTCCACATATGGGTGGCCAGCTTCAGCACACCGACTCTTTACCTCTTCAGTAAAATCATAAAACATAGTTCCTTTATCGTGAAAATATTTATTTTGTCTTTCAACCTCATCCTCTGGTAAATTCAGATTTAAGATGGATTCATGCATGTCGTTTACCTCCTTATAACATTTGATCAATTTAGCCAGCGGTGATTGCACACATTTCACATTGTCATGGGATTCCATCAAATCAGACACACTTCTTTCATGTACCTCTTGGCTTGTTTACATTACATAAAGACCTCTTTTCTTGACACATTTTCACATAAAATGCTCAGCCTTTTACTGTGAGATTAACACTCCGCCTTCAAGAGCGTGCAGACAGTGTTTCACTCATGGCCTTTGATGCCGTGTCGGACATTATCTCCTTAGTTTGGACTTTTAGAACTAATTTAATGTTCACACATTATTTGCAGTATATCAGAAAATACAGGAAAATATTTTCAATTCATGACATGCCTCCATGCACGTCGATCTCCTTAATACTTGCGGCTCCTGGCTGTCCGAGTCATCCAAAATTATAACTTTCCTTTCTTTAAAGTCCCAATATTCATCAATATGCAGTGAAACAATGACTCAAGTACTCCAATAGTAAATCCGCTTTACAATACAGCATCCTGAGTTAATCTGTTCACATACCGATGCTGTTGCGTGGCTTAGCGTTGTCCGTAGGCCGCTGACTCTCCATACGCATTCATTTATTCACATGAAACTCCAATAGTTGTCTTTTCCTCATGAGCGATCCAAAACTTCCACAAAACCCATCAACAAAAATCCACTTCAAGGACAGGTTTTTTTTTTACTTATGGGTTTTGTAATAGTCCTTTGTGAGTCAGTGGAAAATGTGCAGACTCACCTCCTCTCCACCCATGTCGGTGCGCACCCACCCAGGGTTCAGCAGTGTAAATAGAATTTTGTCCTTCCTGAACTCCTCGGTAGAACACAATGTCAGCATGTTCAACCCCGCCTGGTGAGAGAGAGACAGGAAATGAGGCCCAAGACAAAGAATGTGTTGTGGACCAGAGGTCAGAGTGGTCTTGTATACCTTACTGACGCGATTGGATAATAAAGGTGCATATCCAAAGGATTCTTTGACAGTGGCCATGGAGGCCAGTGCAGCGGAGATGTTAATGATGGCTGCCTTGGTGCAGGACATTCCTGGTGTCCCACTGGCCTTTGCTGCTGCCTTCAGACAAGGTAGGAACTCCTAACGACCACAGGGAGACAGGCAAACACAAGAGATAAATAATGCATGCTGAACAATTTAAATCATTTCAGCCAGTCCTATAAATAATTTATTTTATTTAGAGACACCTTTAAAAAAAAATAAAAAAATGAAAAAATAAAAAACCCCAAGACACTTTACAAAGTATACAATAAAACTTTTTTTTTAAAAGCTACAGTACAGATTCAAAATGTCAATAAAAATGGTCAACAAAACTAGTAGATAGAAAGAAAAAAAAAGTAATCAGTAAAGTATAGGGAATTTTTAATAAGTGTTTTAGGCTGAATTTGGAGATGGGGAGAGCGGGATAGTCAGTATTATGGATGTTTTATTGGAGAGAGTGCCAGAGACGAGGGGCAACGCGACTAAAACCTCTAAACCCCACGGTGGTTAAGCATGCAGGTGGAGCAATGGGACTGATGGAGGAGGATCTAAAGGTGCCAGAGGGTGGGCAGATGTTCATGAGACTAGAGAGAAATTGAGGTGCTAGGTTGTGAACAGTCTGAAGGGAAGAGGCAGAATATTTCAGTCATACATATACACATATATACACACACACACACACACACACACACACACACACACACACACACACACACACACACATATATATACACACAGTTTTTAATGTATTTGTTGTTAGACATTCACTGCCCTTACTTTAGTCATGTGCATGGGCCCCATAAGATCTACGTTAAATGCAGCCTGCATGTCCTCCGGGCTGGTGCTCTGCAAGGTGCCATGAGATAGGATCCCTGCGTTGTTAACCAGCAGGTTGAGGCCCCCCGGGCC